>CM064517.1:28262678-28310178 GCA_032716605.1 Paralithodes platypus
GAGGGTAGGGGATGGGGGGGAGAGAGGTCGGGAGGGGGGACGAGGGTAAGGGAGGGGGGGGGAGAGGGTAGGGAGGGGGGGGAGAGAGGTGGGCAGGGGGGAGAGGGTAGGGAGGGGGGAGAGGGTAGGGAGGGGGAATAGGTGGTTTAATACATATGGAAGTTATGTATTCAAGCTGCCAGACAACAATTGCCCGCAAGAATTGAGGGAAAAATCGCTCTTGTGACACCCCCTATTAGCCGAGGCCCTGTTGCTCCCCCTATCCTCCCCCTTCCCTCCCCCGAGAAGGAGGGAGGAATTAAGAGAGAGAGGGAGCGATTTAGAGAGATAGGTGAAACGAGGTAACCTCGAAACAGCACCAACTATTTTTGCCGACTTTACAATGACTTTACAATGACTTTACAATGACTTTTCTTAACTATATACAATTTAACCAACACAACCTAAACTTCCTTAGAAACGGCCCCCCCCCCCCGAAATGTTGTTTTAGATGCTTATGTTCTGGGTGTGGTGTCCCGAGTTCGAATCCCGGGAGGACCATATGCTTTCATTAGTTCATTCAAGTACATTGGGGTTTGTAATTGATGATTAATGTTAAGAACGGGGCGTTACTTATTTGTGAGGCTAATATACCAGGCCAGCCCAGGGCTCGAACCCGGGTCCCCACACTTACGAGGCGAATACTCTCGCCACTAGATCAAGAGAAGTACTCCACTTGGGCTGATAGCTCAAGTGATTTTCTACATCCAGTTCTGTTAAGCACTTGCCACAATTGCTGGCATTACAGAAGGGGGGGGGGAATTGAGAGAGGCAGGGAGGTTGGTTTGAAACAGGGGTGTGTGATGTCCCCGTGGTTGTTTATTGTATATATGGATGGAATCATGAAAGAAATACTATCAAGAGCAGTGGATGTGGGTGTATCGCTGAAAAGGGAGGGAATTGAGTGGAAGCTACCTATACTGCTGTTTGCGGATGATACAGTTCTGATGAGTGATAATGAATGGGAGTTGCAGGGTCTGGTAAATGAGTTTGGAACAGTGTGCGAAAAACGGAATTTGAAGGTAAATGCGGGGAAGAGCAAGGTTATGGTCTTCGAAAGGGGTGAAGTCACAGAGTGTGAGGTGATGAAGCTGAACGGTCAGGCTATGGAGATCGTCAACTTTTTAAGTATCGGGCAGTGTGTTGAGTAAAGATGGGACTATGGATGAAGAAGTGCGGGAGAGGGTTGTAGGAACGCTGAAAGCAGTAACAAGAAATAGAGTGGTCAGTATGGAAGTGAAGAAGTCCTTGCATGACAGTGTGGTAATCCCGACACTGACTTACGGAAGCGAAGCATGGACGTTGGTTGAGAGACTCAGACCAAGAGTGAGAGCAATGGAAATGAATTACTTAAGAAGTGCGTGCGGAGTTACATGGAGGGATAGACAGACTAATGAGGAAGTAAGAAGGAGGTGTGGTGTGAAGGTAGATGTGCTGGAAAGTGTGAAAAGGAACAACATGAGATGGTTCGGCCATAATTATGGAACGTATGGAAAGCGAGAGAATGACTAAGAGGGTGTACGAGAGCGAGGTGGAGGGACAGAGAGGGAGAGGTAGACCGAATGAGAGGTGGAAGGATGGAGTGAGGAAGTACATGAACGAAGGCGGTGCTGGTTGGGGGGAGGGGCGTCGACTGACTGGGGACAGAGGTGCATGGGGGCGGTTCGTTCGTGGCCACCCCTTCGGGGATCGCGGCGTCAGGCAATAGATAGGGAGGGATTTATTTACTGTAAGATGGGAAGAATTTGTTGAAGGAGGATGGAATTTATAAAGGGGGGAGGAATTGGAATTTAGATAATGCAGATGCTAATTATATATAGCATGAAGGAGGAATTTATCGAGTTAGGGAGGAGTTTGGATTGGGGAGGGAGGGTGGGATTCAAGAGGGAGGGAGGAATTGAGAGAGG
Source organism: Paralithodes platypus (assembly GCA_032716605.1). NCBI lineage: Eukaryota > Metazoa > Arthropoda > Malacostraca > Decapoda > Lithodidae > Paralithodes > Paralithodes platypus. The sequence continues at coordinate 28,264,625 of CM064517.1, forward strand.
GAGGGAATGTGGGTTTGGCGAGGGAGGGAAAGAGGGATTGAAGAAAAAGGAATGAAATGAAAGAAGGAAGAATGGGATGAAAAATAGAGGGAGTGTTTTATAAGAAGAAAGAGATCAGAAAGAAAATGTTAGATAAATAGATAGATACAGATAGATGATAGACAATTAGAGATAGAGAAATAAATAAGTAAATCTAGTCAAGTAGAAATTGGAGTTGAAGGAGGGAAAGAAGGAAGGGAGGAGAGGGGGAGGAATGAATAAACAAAAGAGCAAATGAATGGATGAACACATACATTAAAGAGGAACACAAATAGAATGACGGACAAAATGAATGAATGAATATATGAATTATATAAATGAATGAACGGAGGAAAGATATATTACTGCAGGAATAAGTGAAGGAAGACTGCAATGAATGAATGGAGAAATGAATGAAGTAAGGAAGGAAGATGTATGAAGAAAAGAAGCAAGCATAGAATGGATCGAGTGAGTGAGTGAAATAGACAGGGGTGAAGAATGAAAGTATAAAATTATTATCCAGCAACGAAAGCGGGGGAGGGGCAGGGTTTGGATGGAATGAATGAAGAAAGATAGAAGAAATCTATTGTTGTGAGAGAAAGAGAGAGAGAGAGAGAGAGAGAGAGAGAGGGAGGAGGAGAGAGAGAGAGGCGAGGGCGAGAGAGAGAGAGAGAGAGAGAAGGGGGGGGGGGGCGAGGGGGAGGGAGGAATAGAAACGGGGAGTAAAAGGGGATGAAAAGCCTGTTGGAGAGGGGGAAGGTAGGGAGGGAGGGAGGGGGAATAGGTGAATGGGGGTGAGGGGATAAGAAGGGAGGGGGTGTCTATAGGAGAGGGGGGGGGGGGGTGACAGGGGAGGCGGAGGGGAGCGAGAGAAATGCGAAGGAGGGAATGTTGTAGATATAAAAGAGGTGGACTTCCTGCGGTCATCTCATAAACCTTCTACACCAGGATTAGGAAACACCACCTCCTCCTCCTCCACCACTCTACTCCCTCAGCACCTTCGTCGTGAGTATATCCCACAGAAGGTGTTTGTCGTGGTGGAGGGCCTTTGATTTTGGTGGAAGGGCGTCGGCGTGGCGATAAAGTGTGCAAAGAAGTGGAAGCGGTGGATGAAACGGAAATGGGGTGGAATATGAAGTGTGAAGTAGAGAACGTCTGTTAAAGTGGATCGATCATGTGGATTCGGTGTAAGAGGCGTACTGGGATTTATCTACTGTAGTGCACGTCAGAGATATCGAGTATCGAGTTAGTATGAAAGGCTTATAATAACAATTTATCAATTGTAAGGGAAGTAAATCTGAGAGTTTAATGATAAAAGTAACGCCCCGTTCTTAACATTAATCATCAATTACAAACCCCAATGTACTTGAATAAACTAATGAAAGCATATAGTCCTCCCGGGATTCGAACTCGGGACACCACACTCAGAACATAAGCACCTAAACCATTACACCACCAACACAGTTAATAATATCACAGAACTGAGCCTCTACAGGGATATATTATAGTGGAGGATGTTTTAAAGAGCAGAACAAATAAATATTATGCATTGGGAAAACTTTGGAGGCAGTTGGAATTGCGAACACATAAACTTGGATTAAGTAGTGTAAAAGAATATATTCACTAAAGGCATACGAGAAGCACCGGAAGAATGATAGAGCAGACAGCATCCATGAACGTTATATATACAGCAAACAGCATCCATGAACGTTATATATACAGCAAACAGCATCCATGAACGTTATATATACAGCAGACAGCATCCATGAACGTTATATATACAGCAGACAGCATCCATGAACGTTATATATACAGCAGACAGCATCCATGAACGTTATATACAGCAGACAGCTTCCATGAACGTTATATATACAGCAGACAGCATCCATGAACGTTATATATACAGCAGACAGCATCCATGAACGTTATATATACAGCAGACAGCATCCATGAACGTTATATATACAGCAGACAGCATCCATGAACGTTATATACAGCAGACAGCATCCATGAACGTTATATATACAGCAGACAGCATCCATGAACGTTATATATACAGCAGACAGCATCCATGAACGTTATATATACAGCAGACAGCATCCATGAACGTTATATATACAGCAGACAGCATCCATGAACGTTATATATACAGCAAACAGCATCCATGAACGTTATATATACAGCAGACAACATCCATGAACGTTATATATACAGCAGACAGCATCCATGAACGTTATATATACAGTATATACCAATTTATATAACGCTCATGAATACTGTCTGCGATATCATTTCTTAGTCCGAGGCTGTGTTATATATGTTAGAGGATGTAAGCTTAGTCCGAGGCTGTGTTATATATGTTAGAGGATGTAAGCTTAGCAGGATATATATATATATATATATATATTTTCCTATGTGGATGAGGGAGACAAAAGGCAAAAATTGCCTGTGACGAGTGCCTCCCCAAGAAGTAAATGTGACAGGGCCAAAATCAAGGAACGTTCGAACCAAAATGTCTGGACACACGGAGTTTGAAACAATTTAAATCATAGGATGAGGGAAAGATGGATTCAGGGAGAGAATTCCAGAGCTCAGCCGTTGAATAGAAGAAAGATTGGGAGTAACGTTTCACTCTTGAGTTGGAGAGTTGTACATAGTAGGATATGATCATCATAGGCTACCATCATGACAGCTGTGATCATGACATACATACGCATGGAGCGATATGATCACGGGCGTAGGACATAGTCAGCATAGAAAGAATTGTCAGTACATGATACTATTACGTATGATTTTGGTAGAAGTACATGCTTGTGCTAGGCAACGATTATGGTTGAAAATTGCAAAACACTGTAGTTAAGAAGAATATGGTCATCAAAAGTTATTAATTATTGTAACGACTAGATAGATATCTCGCTCTTAAGGGGGGGTCACCGGCTTTTTGTTTACTTGTCTCTCTTTCCCTGGCTTGTATCCATTCGGCCCCATTCAGCCAACTGTTTTAACACGTTTATCCCCATCCAGATGTCGATTTCTTCCTGGCGAACGGTAGCGAGCCAGCATTGTATGGAGAAATCCGGTTTCGCCGGAGAAATTGTTCTATCGAAAAATGTACAAAAATGAGGTTGCTATCAAAACAAAAACATATATATGCTGGCTCGCTACCGCTCGCCAAGAAAATATTGACACCTGGATGGGGATAAACGTCTTAAAACAGTAGGCTGAATGGGGCCGAATGGATGCAAGCCAAAGAGCCCACCGGCTACAAAGAGAAAAAAAGCGAGGTGGGCTCCCTTAACCCCCGATTAACTGGGTTTACAAACGAATAGCAGCACTTTATACAGGGCTATCCCATCCTGTATTCACATAGGATCGGTAGTTGCCTTTTGCCTCCCTCACTCACAGAGAGAAAAAAAAAAAAAAAAAAAAACAGTCTCGTAAGGATCAATATATATGTTGTTGCTTGTTTTATTTTGTACTTTTGGAAGGCTATGATCAAGGTAACTATAATCATGATACAATAGGATCAAGGGTTATTGATAACTTTTGGATCATAACATCAGAGAAACATTCAGTAGACAACTATGACTATGGTAGCATATTATAAAAATACAATCATTTTTAGTAGTAGTTTAAATGACCACAAACAAAACAAATGACAGTATATAACAGAGTAGTAGAATATGGTCTACGGATATGCTGATGAATGAAATATGTAAGCATTGAAAAAGCTTACATTACAATCTAAGAATATAATAATATATTTCGAGCTACAACAGTATGGAAATGGTATGAATAAATAGTATGATCATGATAGAACAATTTTCAAAGACAACGAATAAACGTAGTCATAATTCATGGAACATAATCATTAATAATGATGTATTTTGTTTATAAGATGTGATCATGGCGAAATATGAAAGAGCTTACTTTTCACAAATCTTTAAATATAAATCTACTAATTACACAAGTTTACCAAAATATATAATTTCCTAAAATATATTATTACTACCAACTTACATATGATACTAATATTGGCATAGTACTTCAGTGGAGTAAACATTTTTGTAAAAATGCAAAACAGACCTAATGAATACAAATTGAAAAACACACGTTGTTAGTAAACTCTCTCTCTCTCTCTCTCTCTCTCTCTCTCTCTCTCTCTCTCTCTCTCTCTCTCTCTCTCTCTCTCTCTCTCTCTCTCTCTCTCAAACCACAGCCACTTCAATTCGCAAAGCCACAGCAATATAATCATCTTGCGATTTATTACCCACTTATTTCAGCCACAAACTATTTGCCACTGGCGACAATGAAACAATGGAAATATAAAGTAGTGAGAGTTGAGTCGTATCATAATTATATAACCATGATTATTATCAATTCATTGTACTATTTACAGTGTTTGATAATTTGAAAGATGATTGTCTCCAACAAAATTATAATACGAAAAATAAATAATTGCATATACCTACAGTATATATATATATATATATATATATATATATATATATATATATATATATATATATATATATATATATTTATACGGTTATATAGATATATATATATATATATATAGATATAATATATATATAGACATATCAAAAGCCTTAGAAAGAGTCTCGCACAAATCTATAATGTCTAAACTACCCTCCTTCGGTTTCTATCCCTCCATCTGTGCCTTTGTCTCTAATTTCCTCTCCGGCCATTCCATAGCTGCGGTTGTGGACGGCCATCGCTCACTTCCTCACCCTATAAACTCCGGTGTTCCTCAGGGCTCTGTCCTATCTCCTATTCTCTTTCTAATTTTTATAAATGACCTTCTCAACTGTACCTCAACTCCCATCCATTCATACGCAGACGACTCAACCTTACACAACTCCATTAGTTTTTCAGAACGCCCAAGCCAGCAATTCCTCAACAACAAACGGAATGAAGCCATAGAACACTTAAATTCTGATCTAACTACTATCTCCAATTGGGGCAGAGAAAACCTTGTTACCTTTAATGTTTCCAAAACCCAATTTCTCCATCTATCTACCCGTCAGGAACTCCCTGCGGACTATCCCCTATTCTTCAACAATACAAAAATCAATCCTTCATCTTCTCTCAATATTCTTGGTGTCTCTTTTTCTTCTGTTCTCAGTTGGAAGAACCATATTACCAGTCTTGCTAAGGCAGCCTCCCAGAAGCTGGGTGTGCTCAACCGCCTTAGGGGGTTCTTTACCCCTGCACAGCTTCTTGCTCTGTACAGGGGCATAGTGCGTCCTTGTATTGAGTATTGTTCACATGTGTGGGGAGGTTCCTCTCGCACCGCTCTCCTAGACAAAATTGAAAGGAAGGCCTTTCGTATCATTAACTCCCGTCCACTCACCAACTCTCTGCAATCTCTCTCTCTTCGCCGCAATGTTGCATCTCTCTCGCTATTCTATCGCTACTATAATAATCAGTGTTCCTCAGAGCTTTCCCAGTGTATACCACCTCCTTTACATAGGGCACGTGGTACCCGTCTTGCAACACAATCCCACCCCTACTCTGTGCAACTCTCCAACCCAAGAGTGAAACGTTACTCTCAGTCTTTCTTCTATTCAACAGTTAAGCTCTGGAACTCTCTCCCAGAATCAGTCTTTCCCTTTTCCTATGACTTAAATTGCTTCAAACTCCGTGTGTCCAGGCATTTTAGCTCGAACGTCCCTTGATTTTGGCCCTGTCACTTTCAACTTTGGGGGAGGCACTCGCTATAGGCAGTTCTGCCTTTTGCCTCCCTCACTCACATAGAAAAAACCGAAAACAAAATATATATACCGGTATATATATATATACAGTATATACTGCATATATACTGTATAATATATATATATATATATATATATATATATATATATATATATATATATATATATATATTATATATATATATATATGAGGCCTTTCAACACATTCCCCACCGATATTATGTCCAACTCTCTAATCCAAGAGTGAACCGATTTTCCAAATCTGTCTTCTACTCAACAAGTAAACTCTGGAACTCTCTCCCTCATCATATGACTTAAACTGTTTCAAGCTACGTTTAGCCTATCCAGACATTATGACTCGAACGTGCCTTGAATTTGGCTCTCTATCACATTGCATTGTGGGGGGGGGGGGGGAATTGGGGGCACTTGTTACAGACAGTATTGCTTTTTGTCTCCTTCATACTTACAGAAGAAAAAAATATATACAGTCATCGGAAAGTACATAAAGGTAAATCATAAATGGACATGTCTAGTTAAATGTTTGCTACCACCCTCCGGAACCCTCTGTTTTCTATCTATCTGACACACACAGTCACCCCCCCCCCCCACACCCACACTCACTCACACACACACACACTCACACACCCACACCCACACCCACACCCACACATCACTCCCACCAACGGCCTACATTTGACCAACCATCCAGCACAATGCACGGGAAATAGAACGGCCAACAATCCAACTCTCCCCAACACTCGACAATCACGGCGGTCCCAAACTACTAGACCTTGCAAACTACCTACTTCCGGTCTGACGCGTTTATAGCACCAACAAACACACCTACTGCCTGACAACAATGTGCATGGCCTAAGGGGGGAATGGAGATATATAATATATATACCTGTATATATATATATATATATATATATATATATATATAATATATATATTATATATCTATATATATAGAGAGAGAGAGAGGAGAGAGAGAGAGAGAGAGAGAGAGAGAGAGGAGAGAGAGAGAGAGAGAGGAGAGAGAGAGAGAGAGGAGAGAGAGAGACTGAGCGAGAGAGAGAGAGAGAGAGAGAGAGAGAGAGACAGACAGACAGACAGACAGACAGACAGACACAGACAGACAGACAGAGAGAGATAGTGTATGTGTGTGTGTGTGTGTGTGTGTGTGTGTGTGTGTGTGTGTGTGTGTGTGTGTGTGTGTGTGTGTGTGTGTGTGTGTGTGTGTGTGTGTGTAATATTAGGCTTAAATTTACATCTGAAAAGGGATTTAACGAAATTATGTGTAAGACAAAAATAAATATAAACGGTGCTTGCTAATGATATATACGATATTTACCTTTCAGTACCAGACCCAATGTAGTTGAAGAAAACATAGATGCAAAATGAAATTACAGAGAACGTTTATGGAAATAAATATTTATGAGTTATGATCAGGACATTGGGGACAAAATTAATATTGGCAAAACTACAACAAGTATGACCAAATAAAGATGTAAAATATATACAGCTGTAATCAATAGAAAGGAAAATATGCTTCACAAACGCAAACCTGATATGACGAAGTTCTCCATCTCTGCACAATTTTCTATGACAAACTAATTGTATGGGTAACTCTGGCTATAAAATCTATGGTTTAGAATCATTGCCAGTTATATACACATAGAATATCATTTTGTTTCGGTAATTTCTTCTTTGATGTATTTACTTACCTTTTTAACCACCTGGTTTCTCTTAATATATATATATATATATATATATATATATATATATATATATATTTTTTTTTTTTTTTTTTTTTTTTTTTTTTTTTAGCTATGCCATTTTCATTAATTTCTTGCAATTTTGTGCTTGTGTAGTATGCTCTTAACTTACATAATTTATACATTCTGTAAATTGCTTTTGGATCTGCATAGCCCTCAGCCACAACGTTCTCCAGACTGTTTTGTCCTTGTAATGAGAGGAAATTACAAAAAGAAAATATATAAATGAAAATCGGTTTGAAAATAATATAAACTGATAGTCTTGGAGGGGGGGGGGGGGGTCGAGCCTTGCACGGAGAGTTAAAGTTTAGTAATATAATTACTTCCTTAACAATGTCTTAACGACTGTGATACTCTATACCTGTTACTAATACTAAATTACTAAATTCCTTTCTCTAATTATATTTGTCATAGATCAAAGTTGTATTATGATATACTAGTTACGAGGACTAAATAACTTACTTCATCTTTTCTTCATTACATACTGTAGGTATAAAAAAAGAAACAAAATATTATCATGGCATACTACTTATAGAGCCAAATGACTAACTTAACCCAAAGGCTGCGACGTTACTCTCGAAATGCTTTACTGGACGAATGTGACGTTCTTTCCAGAACATAATACTTAATTAATTAATTAAAAAAAACAAAAAATGCCCCCAATGCCGGTGAAATGGGAGCAATATGTGATTAGGGGGCATGTCTCCTTACCACAACCTCGTTGATTTTACTTACATGTATCTTATCCCCCCCCCCTTTCTCCCTCACTTCCACCCTCCTCTTTTATTCTACTCCCCCCCCCCCCCCTTGTCCTTACTTACTTCCTCTCTCCTGCCTCAATATGTCCAGTCACCCTCCTCTACACTCTCCCTACCTCCCTCCTCCCTCATACATGTGCGAGAGACAGCCAGAGCCGTCAGTGTGGCTAAAGCAGCCAGAGAGAGCGGACCTATGTCCCTCTGCCTCGCATGCATTTGTCACCCCTCCCGTCACAATAATATGTTTTTTCACTGGATATTTGCTCTTTACACCTATTTTCTGGTTCTTCAATATTTACATTATTATGCAAGTAAAATATGCATAAATGGTACACTAATATTGCTTTATATGGTAAATATAACAACAAAATCAGAATCGAGAGTAAATTAGCTGCACTGGTGGATGTTTTAAAAATATGTCTGTTGCATTTTATGAGTTAAAAGATATTATAACGAAATAATATTATGACATAGCAGTTAACCCATTGATTATTATGATGCATATTGACAGTATACTTTTGCTATCATTAGATGATTATATTTAGGGCAGGAAGTGTATATGGAAGTCAATTGAGAGAGTCTTTACCTTTTTCATTCATACAGATCATTCTTAAGCTGTATATAATCGACTAGTGATAGCCAGGATAAGCTGTCAAAATGCATCTTGATCACATAGGGGCTACAGGGCCAAAACACTAACTTTAAATTAACTTCTAATTAATTAAGTTCCTCCTTTCTTCCTTACAGATGTCTTGGCTATCACTCTTCCTCGTCACAGTTCTGGTCTGTGGCATCGTTCTGGCCGACCCCAGTGTTGACGACTCTAACCAGGTACTGTAGTCCCTTGTAGTGTGTTGATGACTCTTAACCAGGTACTGTAGTCCCTTGTAGTGTGTTGTAGTTAGTGCAGTGTGTTGATGACTCTTAACCAGGTACTGTAGTCCCTTGTAGTGTGTTGTAGTTAGTGCAGTGTGTTGTAGTTAGTGTAGTGTGTTGTTTGTAGTTAGTGTAGTGTGTTGATGACTCCAACCAGGTACTGTAGTCCCTTGTAGTGTGTTGTGGTTGGCCTAGTGTGTTGTAGTTAGTTGTATTGTTTGTTAGGTAGTGTAGAGTGTACCATGACTCCCCCAATCAGGTGCTGCAGTTAGGGTTGGAGTGTATTGTAGTTAATGTAGTTTGTTGTATTATTGGATGTAGATGGCTATAGTATATTGTTGTCAGTTGTATATTTTCTTTAGTAGAGTGTGTTGCTAACCCATAAATGGCAACCGTCCTCAATAGAGGCTTTTGTGGTGCACTGCGACCATCCTCAATAGATCCAGAGCATAAACAAATCCTTTAAAACACCCCAGTGGCACTAAAAACAAAACAATTTGTGATTAGGTGAGATAATTCCCCTCCATTACTTGCTATCATTCCTATATATATAGCCTACTCTAGCTACAGTCAACTGTGTTTCAATTAATTGGAATATATGATACTTTATGATATAGCCCTATATATATATATTTTTTTTTTTTTTTTTTTTTTCTATGTGATTGAGGGAGGCAAAAGGCAGAACTGCATATAGCGAGTGCCTCCCCCATAGTTGAAAGAGTGACAGGGCCAAAATCAAGGGACGTTCGAGCCAAAATGCCTGGACACACTGACTTTGAAGCAATTTAAGTCATAGGAAGAGGGATTATATTTATATTGTAGTGCATCGAATTTCTTAGTAAATAGCTTCAAAAGCGAAAATATAGGGACAAAGAATAACTTCGATGTCATCTTCCGTCTGACTCAATCTCCATTTTCTTCACCAAGCAGGAGCAAGTACCAATCACAGACGAAGTAGACGCCGAAGGAAGAAGCTGCAAGGGAGGCTGTGGCAGCGCTGGCTACCCCAATAAAGACTATGTCTCTATCAAGCCCACATACTTGGGCGGGGGTCTGGACCAAATCGGCTTGGTCGATGATCTGGGCGGTCTGGGCGGTCTGGGCGGTTTGTTGGGACTCGGCGGGTTAACAGGCCAAGGAATTATAATGATCCCCCTCCTGGCTGTTAACATTGTCATCATGGTTCTCCTTGGTATCATTACAGGTGAGTTGCTGGAGTTGGGTTGAATACATAGCAAAAGTTGCAGATAGCCTAGAGTTACATACATTTGGAATACTTTAGCTATTTAAAATTGAGTAAAGATTGACAAAATATGCAGATTTATCCTACTAATTGGCTTGGTAACTTCCTTTCTTTGCAACCCATTTCTATGTTTATTTATAGCTAAAATAGCATAAGCAAAAATTATCTGTAACAACTGGAAATATTGCCATATTCCAAGAGCTGGATGCAGGGAAGACTCTTCTCCGGTTTATTGCAACATGAAAAACGAAATAGTTTCTTTCTGAAACTGGGTGATGTCACGCTCTCCTTCACGAATTAATGCTAAATTATATTATCTTTCCTAAACTATAGGATCGAAAACACCCTTCCCATAAGTAGGCGGAGTTGAAGGGCAATATTGTAGAGTAACGATGAGGTTTAATGTTGTTGCTATATTGGGGATATAATGCTTGAAGGTATAGTTGGCACAATTGTTTGAGTTGAGATTAGATGTACAGTAAAGTCTAAACAGGGCATCTACTTTCAGCTGTAACAACTGTCACAAAATTTAACCTGCCATCTAACCCTTCTCTTACCCACAGGTTATGCGCAAACCTTTTTGGACAACTTCGGCACTGCCCCTGGCTTTGTCGGCACCGCCCCTAGCTTTGTCGGCACTGCCCCTGGCTTTGTCGGCACCGCCCCTGGCTTTGTTGGTACCGGAACCGGTGGTGGTGGCTTTGGTGGTGGCAACGGCGGCGGCTTTGGCGGCGGATTTGGCGGCGGCAATGGCCGCAATGGCGATGGCTCCCCTGTGGTCTCCTCGTACCAGGGCTACGACTCCAGCGCCTACCACAAGCGGTCTACGGAAGAGGCCCGCAGCATGGCATCCCCTTCCATGCTGTCCTACCTGACAAAGATGGCTAGCAATGCCATTATCAAGTATGCTGAGATCGATCAGGATGAGGAATAGGGCGGTATAGTCAAGGATTGAAAAGAGAGAAGAGATACAAATGACAAAAATGAAACTAAAGAAGAGATGCTTTGGCATAAAGGATATATATATAACAGACTAAATATATACTGCATATGGTTAAGGTGAAGAAGAAAAGTTAAGTGAGACAACAAAAATTAAATTACAAGAAAAGTTAAAATAGCATTAAATTGGAGTAAAAGTGACATTTATAAGCTTCAGTATGGAAAAGAAAAAAAAGAATGATGGCATTGAATACTGGCAAGAATTAGTGCCCAGAAATGCAAGGACAATATTGAATATATATACAAACCACCGAGTACATCTTCAGGGACGCATCCAAATATTGAGGAGGAAGAGGAAGAAGACCACCACCAGATGATGATGATGATGATGATGATACACGGCGGACCATATCCCAGTAAGTTATTTTGTATTTCAGCTATAGTCGCAAGAACATGACATGACAACCGACCCACAAACTCAAGCAAGACAACAAAGACATTACGGGATTCACTTCTCAGACCCGCACACAAGATCATCATTCACTGTTGATTTTGAAAGGGAACAATCCCTTAAGACAACCGATGAAATCGATGACGGTAGACTTAAGTGAAGTGAAAGATATATTTATAATTTCTTCGATGAAGAAGTGAAAGGTATACTCTCCCGTCACGCCGACATAAGACAAAAAACGACATAGGAAGCAAGAAGACGACAATGCGACAAATTTCGACGCTCTGACAAGTGACAATGAGCAACTAATTTCCTAGAGGACTGCAAGACTACGACAACCAGACAACCATAAAATAAAACGACCTTTTACGACTAATATAACCAACGACGATAGACTGGATGACTATAAGACTATGTTGTAATCTATAATTCATTGCTTCGAAGCTAATTTCTATGATAGGAATGACGCAATCCCCTCTACAGTACAACAGTGACAGTAAAGTGACAAATGATTTTGTGTAAAGGGACGTAGAGAGATATAAAAACAAATGACTGGACTTATCTTCACTCTCGTCTGATCTACATTGCTTATACATAGTGTGAATTCACATGTTATGATATTACTTTCCACAAGTGCCAAAACGGGAAAAATAAGTTAAATGCATACACATTTAACAATACAAATAGAAACAATGTGATTCTGTGTATGAGTTCGTGTAGCAGATGGTGATGTGGACAGTGACATTATAACAATGGACCAAACTGGCTGTGCGTCAAGACAGATAAAAGTGTGTATACTAAAAGACTTCCCTATAACATTAATCTCACTAGTTCACAAGTTCCTAATTGAACGTTGAATTTTCAGCTTCAAGTTGGACATCATTTCAATTATTGTTTTTCCCTATTCCACGTATTTCAATTAACAAAGGAAAATTAGCACTAGCAAATATACTTGTAGATTTGTTATATATCAACATTTCGGAAATTGGCATTTTAGTTCCTCATAATTAGCTTACGTAAAGTACAATCAAACGGAAAATAATCCGTATAAAGATCCACTCAAATATTAAGGAAAATTAATATTTCTTCAAGTCATTCCTGAAATTTGGATTAAATTTCCACTTTTGACGAAGACTCCGACGTTCTTAATAATATTGTCTCTGTTGACAACTACATAATCTGACAATGACCAAAGTATAACTCAGGTACTGCTGACTCGCCGATGTTTGTAACTAGTTGACAGATTTCAGTTTATCTAATATAGTCCTACCTTAAACATTTTGCTCAGTAAGTTCATTATATTTGATATGACCTTAAGTTATGAATCATCTCAATATCGCCCTCTGCGTACTGTTCATGACATCTACAGCACTTGACCTACTGGTTATTTTTTTACGGTGTTCCCTGGAAATGACAATGCAATGTTTTTATCTCAATATTGGCTGTAAATCTAACCTGCAATGGAATACCTAATAATGTAATAATCCTGAAACTTACGGCAAGAAGTGAAAAGTGAAGACTATGAAAGATGAACTGAAGACAACCTTATTTGTAAATAGACTTGGTGTTTCGACTACTTTAATTCCTTCCCTTTCAGGATTAATGGATCATTTTGGTGCCTATGTCCAGCACTTGGTTTTATCTATTAGTTATAAATTTCGAAATATTTTGTAACTATTTCTAAATAATTAACGTCCATTGGATTTTTTTTTTTTTTTATCACATTTCTAATGAATCGTGCTTAATTATATTGACTCTGGTTATTACCTTCTACTGTTGTTCTTGTTCATGGAGTATATCCTATGCACATACCAGGAATTCTAATATGGCACTAACCTACCCTATTTGCTTGAAGTACATAACTAATTTAACTCTTCAATTCCTAAAAAACGAACTAAATTGATACAGTATTCCTCTTACCAGCATTCAACATCGTATTCCCATAAAGCTGCATATTAATAGCCTTCAAGTTCCCAGTCAATCGTATATATACGTTGTGAAATAACTTGCCTTGTCTCAACAATGAAGCAACTTGGTTGAGCCCGAGAACTTTCAGTCTTCTACTGTACTTCTCACTTCTCAGGTTATTCTTCCTCTGTCCAATTACTCTTCTTTCCTAATTTACTCCAGCCATCTGGTCTGGTCTTTTTCTCTGGTGCTATGAGTATTATGATTCTGTATTTTAGTTTCTTGTTCAACTGTGCATCGTAATATTGTTTATTTATGTGTTAAGTTTGGTCGCCCCGCACCCTGCTGGCAGTGGTCGTGGGGGGGAATTAGGTATTTATTTTGATTATTTATTCGTGGTTGGAAACAAATAAATACTATACTAATCTGTGAGTTTTATTATCTATTTAACATTATGTTCTTGGAAAAAACATTAAATATCTATTTTATGTGAACAAAAAAAATGCTAGATTAACTTTTACTATACCATAGGATTTTGCCATTTATGTACCCCTCAATACCAGCCATACTCAATACATGGACGCATTGTGCCCCTGTACAGAGAAAGAAGCTGCGCAGGGGTAAAGAACCCCGGAAGCGTTGAGCACACCCAGCTTCTGGGAAGCTGTTTTTTTTAGAGTGGTAATATGATCTTTCCAAGAGAGATCAGAAGAAAAAGAGAAACCGAGAATATTAAGAGAAGATGAAGGATTAATTTGTATGTTGTTGAAGAGTCATAGTTTTCTGGAAGGGGGCGACGAGTAGACAGATGGAGAAATTGAGTTTTGGAAGCGTTGAAAGTAACAAGGTTTTCTCTGCTCCAATTAGAGATAGTAGAGAGATCAGAAGATAAGTGCTTTATGGCCTCCTAACGTGAGTTTTGGAGTTCTTGCTGTGAATGATGATGTGGAAGGCTAGTTGAATAGTATAATGTAGAGTCGTCAGCATATGAGTGAATGAAGCTGGGGGTGTAGTTGAGAAGATTGTTAACCACAGAAGCACGAAAAGCCTCACGGAAGGGTCTCTAGAGCAAATGCGATAGGCCTCATGGAAGCAAGACCATAAAAAAAAGCTTCCAAAATGCCCCAGAGGTTCTCAAAACAAAGCAATATGTGATTAGGTGAGATAATTTTGCTATAGTACCACCTAACATTCATCCACGTGTCCCAACCCTCTTTCCCTCATTTTCACCCTTTCCCCCCCCCCTCCCTTTGTATACTGTATATATATTTTAAAATATTTGTTAATGTTTTATGTGAAGAACCATTATAAAATGGAAAAATAAAGATTCTGATTCTGATTCCTCAACTATCAGCTATTTTTCCTCTTATTTCCCTCATTTATCGATAATTTTCCGCGCGACAGATTCTCAGGCGGTCTTGAAGACACGGGTGAGTCATTTAGAGACCCTATAGCAGTGTGAAATTTCTCCCGGAGAGCTCGGTTGGTTGCTAGACGTTACAGAGGCAACATGTGTGTCTTTCACCCGGCCAACCCAAAATATGACCGGGCGGCGAAAATATAAGTTTTTCACTCTCCAATTGCTGTTCCCATTTCTTTTATCGCTCTTCAAGGTTCATATGTTCATCATATAAGTAAAAACAAATGCACATGGAGAAGAAATAATACTTTATATGGTAAATATAACAAATTCTGTCAGAATTGATGGGTAGTAATTACCCGTCCTGGACACTTTTCACTTCCTCAATTACGAGTTCCTCGGGTTAATGAATAATAGGAGATATGACAGAACCCTGAGGAACACCGAACTTGATAGGTTGAGGAAGTGAATGGTGGCCGTCCACAACCGCAGCTATGGAACGGCCAGAAAGGAAATTAGAGACAAAGGCACAGATGGAGGGATAGAAACCAAAGGAGGGTAGTTTGGAAATGAGGGATTTGTGCCAGACTCTATCGAAGGCCTTCGATATGTCTAGCGTAACAGAAAAAGTCTCACCGAAGTCCCAAATGGAGGATGACCAAGAGTTAGTAAGATAAGAAAGAAGATCACCAGTAGAGCGGCCCTTAACCCGGGAAAGGTGAACGTCATCTCATCATAAGAGGTTTGGTGGTGGAAGGCGAAGGTCTTCATAAGATCCAAGACCTAAACAAAAACTTTTAAAACACCCCAGTAGTACACAAAACAAAGCCATATGTGATTTGGTGAGATAATTCCCCTCCATTACTTGCTACCATTCCTACATATGTGTCCCCCCCCCCCTTCCCCTCCTTTTCCCCCCCTCCTCAATTATCACCTATTTTTCCTCTTATTCCCCCTTTTATCTGGTAATTTTTGGCACGAATTTCCTTCCCGCGGTCTCTACAGCATGGGCAAGGTATCTAGAGATCCTTGCAACAGAGAGACTTCTACTTAGAGCAGTCAGTGTTGCTTGAGAACTCGGGAGGAGAGGATATATGCCGCCCCAGCTCTCCCCTCATGAATGGACCGGTCGGCAATAATACGTATTTTTCACCCCCCAAATACTATTATACACTTGTTTTATTGCTTTTAAATGTTAATATCTTCATATTAAACGTAAAATAGGTGCATATGAAAAAGTAATAACGATATTTATGGTAAAATGACGAGTTTCGTCAGGAATGAACCAAAATACCTCCGCATGGCGGGACGTTTCAAATACCATAGTCTACACTTTGCCGGGTTAAGGAAGCCATACTGGCAGTCTGAGAGTAGGTTATCTTAAGATAAAGGCTTAACACCTTACGAGCGGCCTAGGCGGTAATTTATATGTACCGCCCAGCGGGGTGTTTTTACCCTAAATAGTGTTGTTTACGTGATCATTTTCATGCCTAAATAAGACCCAGAGCATAAAACAAGTATCTATCCCTGAAAGGGCATAAACAGAGCTTTCCAATGACACCCCAACCATCCTTGTACAACTGCTAGTTTTCTTGCAACGATCGCACAACACGAGTGCAAAAACCATGTAATTAGGTAGTTTCCCTACATAATTCCCTGTGTAGCGAGTGCGTGAGGGTGGAGGAGGGTGGAATTCATGTCAGTAGGTCCGCCGCGGTGGTCTGGAGCAGTCATACGCTTGCTACTCTCCTCCCACCACTTATCTCTCTCTCTCAGCAACATTACGTGGTGAAAATGGCACACGACATAAGTTGTGAACCGCCACTTAGTCCATATTTATTTCACCCGACATAAGTTGTGCGCCGCCAAAGAAGGGTTTTAAGAAATGTTGAGGTAAGAATAGTTTCCCAAACTTTAGAGATGCAAGAAAGGGGAGCAATTGGACGATAGTTGGAGGGTTGAGAGTGATCACCCTTCTTTGGGACAGGTTGAATAAGAGCGAACTTCCAGCAAGAAGGAAAGACGTTAGAGGAATTACAGAGACGGAAGAGTTAAAGAAAGTCAGGCAATACCAAGCGTAACGAATGTAACATAAACTATAACGTGAGAAGGAATACAGGCACAACAAAACCTAAGTAAGTAAATCAAATAATATACAACAGAAGAGGTAAAGGTAATACCTTGTACACCGGTAAAAAATACTTTTAAAGGGAAACGATACCTTACTTGACATAGTATACAATGAGAATGCAAGTCACTCATGTTGAAATACAGAAAGATGTCAGAATTATCCGTATTACATTAAATATATCAAATATCCTATCTTCTTTACACTCTAAGAAGGTACACTGTACAGAAGGTAGGATATTTGACATACTGGATACTCATGAATGATAATATAAAACTGATGAGTGATTTGTGCTGTGTTCAAATATATACCTTACTTAGAGTGTACAGGAGGTGGGATACGTGACATAACGAATAGTCATGACTGATAATAAAACTGAGGTGTCTGTGTTGTGTTGAAATATATATCATAACATAGCATCACAAAACATAACATAATAACAGATGAATAAAAGCCACTGGGGCCTAGCATGGTCATCCAGAATCTTGATCCAAATTGAGAGAATATCTACATTAGTATTGTTTACTTTAATAAGTCACAAGGAGTGTCAAACGACACAATAAATGGTAATGTGTCAAGGCTACTCAACATGCACTACTATACAGTATATACCAACTCAAGTGAAAGGTCTTAAAATCGAAAAACAAAACTAACAGAACGAATGTCTTAAAACCTCAAAACTAATATGCTAAACATGAGGGAGAAGGGGGTCCGGGAGAAGGGGGTCCAGAAAAAGCGACTCCACCCCCTTAACCGGTACAGTATGCATCCAGGAGGCTAGCTGTGCTCCAAGTGTTGTTCTCGTTTTCTAATGGCTCACTGATGGTTCGAAAAGCACCGCTGAGTCAAAGGGGTAACTGCGCTGGTGACGATGATTGTAGGGGACTAGATGGATTGGGTGGTGAGGTGGCAATTTGGAGATGTGCTCGGAAGTCGTAGAATCCGGCATAATAGTGGCAATAGGAAGATACTATTGAGATTAAGTTTGTGTTGTAACTGGTTTAATTGCATTGACACGAATAGTGAGTGAAAAGCTCAATAGGTGGCGTTTGAGAGAGAGAGAGAGAGAGAGAGAGAGAGAGAGAGAGAGAGAGAGAGAGAGAATGAGAGAGATAGAATGAGAGAGAGAGAGAATAAAAAGTGAGAGAAAAAGTGAGAGAGAGAGAATAAAAAGTGAGAGAAAAAGTGTGAGAGAGAGAGAGAGAGAGAGAGAGAGAGAGAGAGAGAGAGAGAGAGAGAGAGAGAGTGTGTGTGTGTGTGTGTGTTGCACGAGATTAGGAACCGAGACAGCGGTATAATAGCTATGTGGCTTCGAAAACTCAGAAGCTGCAACAGGCCAGGGGAAGAAAACCAAGCCTTGCAAGTCTACGAAGGTAAGACTATTAACAGCTCAGTGAAAACAGTCTCCTGTCTCGTTGTTTTACTCTCCATCTGAAGTAAGACAACCTATAGTCTATTCGCTGTAAGTAGGCGAGAAATCATGATCTCTATCCTCTGTAACTAAAAAACGACTAGAGAAATCGAGCTATTATGTCTACCATTTGGGAAGAGTCAGTCAAGGAATAGATGTGGGAATTTACAGCCAATTTGCTCTAGCCCTTTTTGAGTTACAGAGGAAAGAGGTCATGATTTATCGGTTACTTACAGCGAATATGCTATAGTCTCATCATGCTGAACGATCGGTTCTAAAGACTATAAACTGACGACCATAGACAGGAATGAAAGGGGTAAAGAAAGGTCCCTGGAAATATGAATAAAGTCGTCTAATTAATGCTGGAGAAAAAGAAAAAAAATCCCTCAAGTGAAAATCTCCCTTTAATATATCATATAACCGGGACTATCAACTTTAAAATGGCTTCTCTTGGCTTTGGAAGAGAGCGCACATCATATCCATCACTGTCCTAACACTTAAGAACTTTATTTGCCACTTACAAGGAGTCAGTCATACATTACCTACAAATAACATAATACCATATTTAGCTGTTTCATACTGTAATGTACTCACTAAATATACAGTATATGTTACCTAATACCAATTCCGTTACACGAATGTGACTACGAAGTTCTAATGATTATTCATAACTTTGAGAGAATACTTAATACTGATTAAGCATATTATCAGTAGTTCAAACAAACATTCAGTACCCACCGAATCACATACTTGTTACACACACACACACACACACACACACACACACACACACACACACACACACACAGAGCAAAACAATGTTGATGACAAAATTAACTGCAGGATTATCATGGCAGTTCTTGCCCTAGTACGTGAGCCATGCAGAAGCCTGGGTGAGGCATATATGAACTCGTAGATTTTTAAGGGGGGTCACCGGCTTTTTTTAATCTTTCTCTCCTGTTCTCTCTTTCCCTGGCTTGTAACCATTCGGCCCCATTCAGCCACCTGTTTTAAGATGTTTATCCCCATGCGATAGCGAGCCAGCATTGTATGGAGAAATCCGGCTTCGCCGGAGACATTTTTCTATCGAAAAATGTACAAATTTAGCTTGCTGTCAAAACAAAAATATATATATATGCTGGCTTGCTACCGCTCGCCAGGAAAATATTGACACCTGGATGGGGTAAACGTCTTAAAACAGTAGGCTGAATGGGGCCGAATGGATACAAGCCAAAGAGAGAGGTGGACTCCTTTAAAATACTGAACTTGAAAATTGCAAAACGAAGATGATATACGCTAAAATAAAATGAGTCTACCGGTGTCCTATAAAAGTATCCCATATACTGTAATCGTTTTCTGTAAGTCAACAAAAGAAGAATGGTCCCTACAATCAGACCTTTAAGAGGGCTCACTAAACTCTCTCTTCTGGAGAAAAAACGTAGGGAAGTGAATAGGTAATGTTTTCCGCTTTTCTAATATTATTGGATGAATTTATTGACAAACACACATATATTATACTTACCAATAAGTTATCAATTAAAGAGGTTAGAGGTAAGTGCTGCGTCCATACAACCTATCAGAGCTCGCACACTACATATGAACACATAAATTATGCCAATGACAAATTAAGATGTTCATTGGTGTGATGCGTAGATTTTCAATTAGTTTACTATATGCTTAGTTAACACCCAATGAAAAACTTCGACTATAGGTGAGATTGATTCTATGTAAATACAAACAATACAGATCTTATGATACACCTTTTTTCTCAGTAACCCAATTATAAAAACACAAGCCAGATTATTAGAAAATCATAGTTAAACACATCATCATATACGTAATAGGATGTTGCAATAGTTGCCTAACTAAGAGAACTTGAAATATCGTTAATCAATGATCATAAACAAAAATCAAAATACATTTTACATGTACGGCAATAAATTGATCTAGCAACACGAATTTATGTTCCGTTGATTAAATAACACTCATTAAACATAAACAATATCAGCAAGCACACTTAGTGAATAGGTGAATATATATGCTAGATATAGATAAGTTAACCATACCAATACCATGCTGTTTTTTTACCATGAAATTTGGGCTGACAATTAGAAACGCAGCAAACCTTACGAATGACATCCATCATCCCAAATAGGTTCAACCCCTTCTGTACCGGCGCCTTCCTTTTAAGTTTATGCTGGCTACCGTTAGAAGATGTTATTCAGTTCAAAAAGGGCCTCTATCAAATAGCAGGCTTCGAACTATCTCACTTAACCCGTTGAACTACCACTGATCCTTCTGAAACTGCACAAAATCGCCTAAATATAGCTAGAATATGATTGAAAAGACTTCGCCGGTACAGAAGGGGTTAAGTGAAGGACATGCAGTATTACAAAGGAATATCATTAAAACATTAAAACGAATACAACACAAAGGGATAAGATACAAAGGAATACCATACAAAGGAATACAAAATAAAGGAATACAATCCAAAGTAACACCATACAAAGGTTATACAATACAAAGGAATACAATACAAAGGAATACCGGTACCATACAAAGAAATACAATACAAAGGAATACCAAAGGAATACAATACAAAGTTATACAATACAAATTACTATAACACAAAGGAATACCAAAGGAATACAATACAAATTACTGCAATACAAAGGAATACCATACAAAGGAATACCATACAAAGGAATACCATACAAAGGAATACCATACAAAGGAATATCATACAAAGGAATACCATACAAAGGAATACCATACAAAGGAATATCATACAAAGGAATACCATACAAAGGAATACCATACAAAGGAATACCATACAAAGGAATACAATACAAAGGAATACAATACAAAGGAATACCATACAAAGGAATACCATACAAAGGAATACAATACAAAGGAATACCATACAAAGGAATACCATACAAAGGAATACAATATAAAGGAATACAAAATAAAGAAATATCACACAAAGTAATACAATTCAACCATATTCATTATAAATACAAATAATCAACAACAGACCTAGTGATCTTTGTTGAAGGAGATGAAAGATGTTACAGTACACAAAACAACAGGAGGGTTTGAACTCCAGTAGATCTGTAGGCCAAAGTAACTACAGAGCAAATATAGAATCCACGAAACAAGGCTCTTACTTACAACATAAATAAGTTATGCAGAAAATAGGTACAACACATGTAGTATCAAACAAAGCAGCTGGTGAAGATAGAAACTAAAGAACATAAAAAGTAAGAAAGGTTTGCAACAACGAACGCTGTGGGAATTACACTATTGTCACCCTTGCAAATTGTAGAAGAAAACAGAGCCAGTGTTTACCAAATAATATGGTTAGTTCCCGTAGAGTTTATTGCGAACTTATACTCGCTTAGGATATGTTCGTTCACCAGATGGTGTATTACGCACATATGTTATGTTAATTACGCACCCCTTCACCTAGATTTGTTACCTAGGCCATGAAAACTGTGCTTTTGACATATTTAGCGGAATACATAATTTTATTAAACATTTCGGTATACTATGACGCATTCATTCATTTTACTCTGACTAGCATTAGAATATATATATATATATATATATATATATATATATATATATATATATATATATATATATATATATATATATATATATATATATATATATATATATATATGAAATGCTACAGATGATGTCACAGCGGCCAGCCAATGAGAGAGCAAAACAAGCCAATCCACGGCTAGCCAATCAGAAGCCTGAATACTAGATCACCTTCCAGGTATACGGTATTCATATTATCACCAAACCAATAATTAACTTACAAATAAACCTAATTAATGAAACTAATGGATACATGTGGTACTCCATGGATTCAAACCTAGGATACTAGCACCGAAATTCCGCGCACTAACCATTATATGCTATCAAGAAAGTTAAAGGTTTATGCACAAGCCTACGCTATATATTATCCATTCTCGAATACTGGATATTAATATAAGCATGTAGATACACCCAACTGCACTATGATAGCCTAATGATTACACGAATGGAGGGGTAATTGATGGGGCACTTAACCGCCAGGGAAGGTTTCGCTAGGAATTACTCCTGAACCTGCATACATTCATATTATCACCAACCCACCAATTAAGAGAGAGAGAGAGAGAGAGAGAGAGAGAGAGAGAGAGAGAGAGAGAGAGAGAGAAATGCAATCTACCTACCTGTTCAACCTACCTACTGACCTACCTATTAGTGATACCCCTACCCATACGCCCCTAGCCAAACCCCTACCCTTACCCCCCCCCCCCCCCTCCTCCTACCAGCTATACCTACTCTCTCTAGATGGTGCCCCCCGTTTTTTGTCTCTACCCTCAGCTCTCTCTCTTCCTCGCTCTCTCTCTCTCTCTCTCTCTCTCTCTCTCTCTCTCTCTCTCTCTCTCTCTCTCTCTCTCTCTCTCTCTCCTATCAGTAGTAATATTTTTTTTCCAAATTCGATATTTACCATATATTTCCCGGTAGAATTTGTTCTCATTCCACTAGGGGCCTTTTATCTCAGCTGTATTTCATGCCGACCCTTGGTCGGAGGGAGTGGTGGGTGGTGAGAGAGCCTTCTGCTTTGCTATCCTTATCTTCCATTTAGTAGCAAAAATTACTAGAATTAAGTCCCGGCTTCCTAGTAGGGACCGCAAGGTCTGTACAGTCTGTGTATCTATGTAACTCTATGTAACGCTCTCTCAAGGTGGATGTCCAAGAATGCACCTAGCTAAATAAGATTATAAATAAGATTCCACGTATAATTTTACTTTCATTCTATAACATATGGATTACACTCCTCGGGTTTGCTGACTGACAAAAGTTTTGAATGCATAGTCAATAAATCAAATGTTTTCCTTATTCAGGAATGTTGTCATTTGCATACGAAAACACAGAATATAAGTATTAACCCTTTCAGTACTGGTGCTGAACTTTTAACTTTACTCTGACTACTATTAGACGATTTAATTCAGTTTAAAAAGGGCCTCCAGCCATTGACTGGCTTCGAAGTATCTTGCTTAACCATTCATACTACCACAGATCTCTCCTAGACTACACAAAATCGTCTAAACATAGCAAGAATAAAATTCTCCTCTTCCTTCTTCTTTTTTTTTTCTTGACCGCAGCAGTAGTTCTTGGTGTTAACCAAAGTGCCGCAGTGACCACCGCACACAGTGTCCCCTGTTTATTGTAACTGTATAGCACACACACACGCATCAACTAACACACACATACACATACACATACACCCCCCCCTCCCCCCCCCCCGCCACACACACACACACACACCTCCACACACACCTAACCCCCCCCCACACTAACACATACACACACACACAACCCCTCCCCCCCCCACACACACACACACGCACATGTAAGACCACCCGCCACGTAAGCATACACTTGTCTCGCACCCAAAGCACGCATACTTTATTATTTGACAATTCGGACCCAATATTCCAAAATCTAGGTATATGTATTATTCTCACCCAACTTTTTCGTACGCATTCCTCGAACCCTTAACACGCAATTGTCGTAGTGACTTTGAAACTCGATTCTCTCACTCTTTCGATCATTTTCCAAACTCCACACACGAAATTCTCCCAAGACACAATCTGCACTCAATTCTCACACACTTTGCACCCAATTTGCACCCTCAATGTTTATACTTCTCTCCTAAAATATCAGACTCCACGCACTCAACTCCTAAATTATAGACACTTACTTCTCAGACTCTACAAAACTTAATACAACAAAATATAAATACAGTACTCACCGGAAGTCGTGACGCGCAACCGACCATCCAGCGTTGCTCTGCGGGAGGGAACATTGATTACAGTATTATATGATATTATATGATACAGTTTTATACGTATAAAACCTTACAGATGTATATTATATGATAAACACAGACCAATATGAGAAGGGGTTACAATCAACCATTGAATGAGTTACGGAGATATATGAAGCAATATTGTAAGTAAATTATGCATGACAGCTACATAATAAAACCGAGATTATGTACAGTATGGAAACAAAATTACATATACATATACCGTATATATATATATATATATATATATATATATATATATATATATGTGTGTGTGTGTGATTACTTATACAAATTGAAGTAGAACCATTTGTAACTTAATATTTTATGAATAACACTCAACAAATACTATTCTATAAGATGACACATTCATGATTGATCAAACCTGACAATAGTAAACTAAAGAAGTGGCTGTGCACGTCTAACTAAGAGGCCAGGAGGTGGTGCCATCTGTGGAGAGCCGGACACACTACACAGCCTCCCATTCTTAAGGGGAGATCTCCACTCGAGGGATTTTTTTCTTGACCGCTTTCTCCCTCATGTTTAGCCCCATTGCTTTTGATATTATAAAACGTTTGCCCCATTAGTTTAGCGATTTTAAGAACTTTCACCCCATATTAAGACCTTTCGTGCCATTCAGGTGTCAATTTTATCCTGGCGAGCGATAGCGAACCTGTAATCAAAGCGGAATCGGCCTTCGGCCGGGACATTTTTCTACCGAAAAATGTACAAATTTATCTTGAAAGGGACTCAAGGGGGTGTAATTTTAAGCTTGATGGAGGTCTAGGGAACAAACTAAAAACCTCCCCTTAACCCCTTCTATACCGGCCACGTCCTTTTCATTTATTTCACCAATTATTAGACGATTTGTGTACAGCTTAGGAGGGACGTCTACTCATTAAAATACTACAGCCTATATTAATTAACCCTTTTAGCTGCCATGTATCCTTCCTAAGCTTCTTAAACTCGTCTAAATGTAGCTGACATTGATACAAAATACGTCACCGGTACACGAGGGGTTTACAGCTGATAGACCGGGGGACAGGTTCTGGTATATTGTATAGATAATATGAGGAGAGCTATAACTTGTCCACACATACTGTATATACACACAAGCACATAATTATACACTTTCTCAATCACACACACACACACACACACACACACACACACACACACACATGCAGATATATTCCTGCCGAACGAAAGCGAGCCTGTAATTTAGGATCATGATATTTTTCTACCGAAAAATGTACAAATTTATCTCGAATAGGGGTCTTGAGGCATTTTTTTTTTGTAAAGCCTGATGAAGGTCTATGGAACAAACTAACCCCCCTTAACTCATTCAGTATTAATTAGTACAATTGATAAAGTATTAGATCATTTAATTAGATCTCACTAACACTAAACTAAACAATATCGTCTACTATGAACCACAATAATCTTTAAGGACGCGTCTTGGTGTACTCTGCAATGGGTAAGGAGAAATATAATGGATTGGCTACGATAAATATTAAGGCCTTCGGGATTATCACGCGTATTAACAGTTAATTCTGGCTCTCAATAGACGATTTTCTTCCTTAAAGGGATGATCTGCAGGAGTTGAAAAGGTACAAAACGGACCAATCAACCATTTGACTCCCATATGCCCTTCCTAATCTGAATACAATCGTCAAATGATAGCCAGAAAGCTGTAGAGAAATGCGTCATCGTATCTTGAAAGGGTTAATTAATATAGTTTTTGAAGATTTGCCTTATACGCCCGAATCAAAGGGTGGCGTGTTGTCTAGGCGGCTATGATATTAAACCAGGCATTGTCTATTATGAGAGAGAGAGAGAGAGAGAGAGAGAGAGAGAGAGAGAGAGAGAGACTAAGTGAGATAATTAAGATATAGAGAGACTGTGAGTGAGAGTAAGAGCAAGAGAGACTTAATGAGGGTGAGAGTGAGAGAGACTTAGTGAGAGTGAGAGAGACTGAGTGAGAGGGCGTGGGAGTGAAACGGGAGCACTTATGTAGGTCAATCCAGAAGAAAGGGGGAGGTAGAATAAGAGAGAGAGTGAGAGAGAGAGAGAGAGTTACAAGGAATAGTTAGTATCTCAGAGACCTTGCTGTCCATTCCGAGGAGATACTCGAAGTGGAAGGAGAGAGACTAAGTGCACTACACTCATTACAGAGTGTGCAAAATACTATCTACTCTCTTCTTGAACTGCTCTACTGTAGAACTGTTTACAACTTCGGAGGGAAGTTTGTTCCAGGTAGAACAGATCTTGTATGTGAAAAAGTTTCCACAAATGCTAGTGCTGAACCTATTCAATTATTATTTCCAGCCATGGTTGCGTGTTGTATTCATATTGAGGCTAAACATTTTGTTATAATCCACATTGTCAAAGCCATTAAGTATTTTAAAAACTTCAATGAGCTGACCTCAGACTGCATGTCTCCAACGTAAAGAGATCAAGAGCTCTCAACCGTTCCTCATACCTCAGTCTTCTAAGCGATGGAATAAGCTTTGTAGCTCTAGCTTGTACGAGAGAGAGAGAGAGAGAGAGAGAGAGAGAGAGAGAGAGAGAGAGAGAGAGAGAGAGAGAGAGAGAGAGAGAGAGAGAGAGATAATTACTATACTGTGTGTGGTCTGGTGTTACGGTGTGTTGCCTTTGTGTATGTGACTGTTATTTGCCTGTGTGACTGTCAGTGCATGTGCGTATATGTATGTGTATGTTAGTGTGTGCGTGCTTGTGTACGTGTGCATGAGTGAGGTGTGAGCAAACTTCTATATCCATTGAGTTCTTCGTGTACTGTATTCATATATCTATATCTGTACATACAATTAATTACACGTGTTACTTTGTAATAATAATAATAATAATAATAATAATAATAATAATAATAATCGGTATATTTCAAGCCGGCAGCCAATGGGGCTGAAAATACACAGACTTAACCTAGATCTTATCCTAAGGGATCAATAGACTGATCCTGGCTGCTAACGAGAGCGCCTACATACTCCCGAAGGAGTAGGACGTGGGCAGGAGACTTTGTGGGTCCCCCGAGGCGGTCCGTCCAGACCTTGCCTTCACGGCCAGGGAAAGTTTTTGAGAGAACTTCCCCTGCCGGCGCGTGGGATTGAACCCCCGACACCAGAGCTAGCGCTCCCAATACAGAGTACTAACCGCGCTCGGCCACCATGACCGTGGTGTGTGTGTGTGTGTGTGTGTGTGTGTGTGTGTGTGTGTGTGTGTGTGTGTGTGTGTACTACAACCCTCAGCAACTGATGAATGAAGGTGTACTGAATGCCGCATCTACAGTACCTGACCCGGTTATAACATACTGTAACACTCACCACCACAAGGGTACTTATAGTGACCGTGTGTGTGTGTGTGTGTGTGTGTGTGTGTGCTGGAGGTGGTGTTTACAGTACCTGACATAATAGAGATAGTACTGTAATACTAACCACAAGACGAGTACTTTATTGACGGTCTTAGAAGTAAGTGCAGTAACCAAGGAACTGAAAACGACCCGGATATAGCCTCTTCCAATTGCATGAAATTCAGCTTTAGTACGGTCTGTCCGAATATTATTACTACTGCTTCCTATACTTGTGCTTCCTCACCTGATTATTATTATTAGTAATATAAATATATACACACACACAAGACAATGCCCTACTACAAATCTCTCTCTCTCTCTCTCTCTCTCTCTCTCTCTCTCTCTCTCTCTCTCTCTCTCTCTCTCTCTCTCTCTCTCTCTCTCTCTCTCTCTCCAGACAACACATAAATCCATTTTTTGTTCCATCAGTTACAGCCGGATACAATATAATTCACCACCAATTTTACTTCACATTGAAACTGGAAGAATTTTAGAATATTACTTACATTATTTGATCCTATTGTTCTACCATTTTCTTGAGCAGTAAACGTGTATTTGCTGAATGTTTGTTTTTAAGTTAACGTATCTAGCCTATGCATATTGTTACTAATGGTTTTACAATATTTGAATACATTTATATCGTTGTTACAGAAGTCTTGTGAAATTATGATATACTCTTATAAAAAAAATCCCATAGAGTTAGGCCGTCTTATTCAAGATGACGAGTGAAACAACGAGACAGAGAAATTTCTGCAACCGGCTCGTCCGTAATTTTGCCTTCACAGACATATGACACCTTGCTATCTCCTCGTGGCTCGGTGCAATCTCTACTTATCAAAGCCGAATCACCTCTGTGTCGGCGTCTTATTTCGCAATTTCCGACGATACTCTTGTTCTCGCTTCCTGTTGAGTTTTTCCCTCACACGAGACTGACCATATAGCATTTTATATGGGAATATTCATACAATGCTTTTGTATAGGAAATAGCAAGGGTGGTTTATATAGTTAACCCCTTCAGTACCGGCAACGTCTTTCTAACTTTAATCTGGCTACTATTAGACCATTGTATTCAATTTCAAAGGGGCCTCCAGCAATCATTAGGCTTCGAACTATCTCCCTTTTAGCTACCACAGATCCATCTTAAGCTGCACACAATCGTCTAAATATAACTAGAACACTACAAACAAAAAGGCCGTCGGTACAGAAGGGGTTAATATGTTGGTGGGCTTTGTACTGAAACTAATTTAAAAAAAAAAAATTGTCTATGTGATTGAGGGAGGCAAAAGGCATTACTGCCTATAGCGAGTGCCTCCCCCATAGTTGAAAGAGTGACAGGGCCAAAATCAAGGGACGTTCGAGCCAAAATGCCTGGACACACGGAGTTTGAAGCAATTTAAGTCATAGGAAGAGGGAAAGACTAATTCTGGGAGAGAGTTCCAGAGCTCAGCTGTTGAGTAGAAGAAAGTTTGAGAGTACCGTAACGTTTCACTCTTGGGTTGGAGAGTTGCACAGAGTAGGGGTGGGATTGAGTTGCAAGACGGGTACCACGTGCCCTACGTAAAGGAGGTGGTATGCACTGGGATAGCTCTGAGGAACACTGCTTATTATAGTAGCGATAGAATAGCGAGAGAGATGCAACATTGCGGCGGAGAGAGAGAGACTGCAGAGAGTTGGTGAGTGGACGGGAGTTAATGATACGAAAGGCCTTCCTTTCAAACAAAATATATCCCAAATTATCCTGCCAATGACACCGAGGGATTTGAACTCAGTGACAAGACCAATCCACTACAATTAGGTATAGAATGAAAGTTACAATTACACGTGGAATCTTAATTAGTATCACTAGCTAGGGGCATTCTTGGACATCCGCCGAGAGAGAGAGAGAGAGAGAGAGAGAGAGAGAGAGAGAGAGAGAGAGAGAGAGAGAGAGAGAGAGAGAGAGAGAGAGAGAGAGAGAGAGAGAGTGAGAGAGAAAATGAGAGAGAGAGAGAGAGAGAGAGAGAGAGAGTGAGAGAGAGAGAGAGGAGGGGGGGTATCAACATTTCCTCCCTCTACCACTAGAAGGAGAATAGGTCAGGAATGTATTTTTTCAGACTTTCTCCTGATCATAATATACACCCCCCCCTCCCCCCCCCTCCCCCCCCACCTACCCAACCATCCCCTCTCCATTTTGTTGCCCTATCTATCTTTATCTATTCCTTATCTCTGTCTAATGCCTATCTATCCTGTATCTTCAGTCTGCCAACCCTTTCTTATTTTCTCTATCCTTCAGCTTAATCTTTTTCTTTATCCTTTTACTATATTTTGTTATATCTATCCATCATCTCTATTCATCAAATCCTTCACTATATCTCTATCCTGTAGCCCTATTTATCCTTAATTTACATCTATTCATTATCTTTACCTAGTCATTCCTTCACTATCATCTCTATCTTGTAGCCCTATCTATCCTTACTTTATATCTATCCTATATCTCTTACCCTTCCAATCCTTCACTATATCTCTATCCTGTAGCCCTATCTATCCTTACTTTATATCTATCCTATATCTCTTACCCTTCCAATCCTTCACTATATCTCTATCCTGTAGCCCTATCTATCCTTACTTTATATCTATCCTATACCTCTTACCTTTCCAATCCTTCACTATATCTCTATCCTGTAGCCCTATTTATCCTTAATTTACATCTATTCATTATCTTTACCTAGTCATTCCTGCACTATATCTCTATCCTGTAGCCCTATCTATCCTCACTTTATATCTATCCTATACCTCTTACCCTTCCAATCCTTCACTATATCTCTATCCTGTAGCCCTATCTATCCTTACTTTATATCTATCCTATATATCTTACCCTTTCCAATACTTCACTATATCTCTATCCTGTAGCCCTATCTATCCTTACTTTAGTAGTATTATTATTATCACAATGTAAGCCACCGAAGCCCCCCGACAGTGTGCAGACACAACAGTAAAGATTGGTTCCACACAAAATACCCGAAGGCACTGGAGAAATACCCGAAGGCACTGGAGAAATACCCGAAGGCACTGGAGGAATACCCGAAGGCACTGGAGAAATACCCGAAGGCACTGGAGAAATACCCGAAGGCACTGGAGAAATACCCGAAGGCACTGGAGGAATACCCGAAGGCACTGGAGAAATACCCGAAGGCACTGGAGGAAT
Organism: Paralithodes platypus; assembly: GCA_032716605.1. NCBI lineage: Eukaryota > Metazoa > Arthropoda > Malacostraca > Decapoda > Lithodidae > Paralithodes > Paralithodes platypus. The sequence goes on from CM064517.1 coordinate 28,295,656, forward strand.
ACCCGAAGGCACTGGCGAAATACCCGAAGGCACTGGAGAAATACCCGAAGGCACTGGAGAAATACCCGAAGGCACTGGAGAAATACCCGAAGGCACTGGAGAAATACCCGAAGGTACTGGAGAAATACCCGAAGGCACTGGAGAAATACCCGAAGGCACTGGAGAAATACCCGAAGGCACTGGAGAAATACCCGAAGGCACTGGAGAAAAGCAACGACAACTAAGATAAAAAGAAAAGATAAATGAGAGAAGGGAAAACAAAAATAAATGCAAAATAACAAATTTGAATACAAATAAATGGCCCTGGGTAGAGAGCCCAGAAGGAGAAATTAGGTATTCGAGTAGGATGATAAATATATTAAAAACAAAAATCAAATATGTAGCTACAAAAAATCGCTGCATAACGGACCAATTAAATTAAAAGCAAGAAACAAACATTCATAATAATATTACTGCCGCAAAACCAAAGTAATAACAAATACAAATAATCTATAAAAAAGCATTAAAGTCTAGACTGAAAAGTAAAACATTATCCAACTTTACAATCTCATTAGGAAAATAGTTCCACAACTCAACCAAAGATGGAATAATAAAACACCTAGAAGCATTTACTCGATTCATGGCAAAGTCATTACAATTCAAAGTAATCCTTGTTACACGTGTTGGAGCAAAGGGCTCTGGTAAAACACCATGCAGAGGATGCTGAACATTGTTAAAGACATTGAATAAAATGCTGAGGGCACAACTTGACGCTGATGACTTATTTCCAGAGACAACGTAGGAACAAATAATTTTATTAAATTAAGAGCTTTGTCAAGCAAGTTTAGATGACAGTTGGCAGCTGACATCAAAACATGTGAGCAATATTCAAAATGTGGCAAAATAAGTGCATAAAATAATTTGATAACAGTGGTGTCACAATTTTTGTTTTTTATAACACTTGGAAGCAAGCCTAGCTTTTGAGCATTTGCAGAAGAAATGGAGCGGAGATGCTTCTCGAGAGTCAATTTAGAATCGAGAGTAACCCCCCACAAACACAACCTTGTCCCATCCATAATTTGTTCAACAGAGATACGCAAATAAGGATTAGGAGGATCCGAAGTACGGGATCTGCTAAAAATATTGGAGTGCGGTTTGTTTTTGTTTTTTTGCATTAAGCTTCATTCCCCAAAGTTGACACAAGGAGGTAATGTTAGCCAAATATCTGTTTAGAGAGGCTGCAACTAAATATATTTTATTGGGTTACGAAATTGAAGAATATAAGGTTGCATTATCAGCATACGAATTGAGTCTATTTGCAAGCCCAGAACCCAAGTCAGCAGTAAAAATAAAAACATAAAAATATATATATATAAACAGGGGTCCGAGGATGCTGCCTTGCGGGACACCTGAAACATCAACGACAACACGTTAAGATCTGTTCTATAAAAAAACATTTTTACGTGCATTAAAAAGATAATCTAATACTGTCATAAAAAAGGTAACCTAATGGAGGGGGGGGGGGGGGGGGCCAGCTTTAAAGAACACCCCCAAGACCTCCCTTCGAGATAAATTTGTACATTTTTTCGGTAGACAAATTTCCCGCGATTCATCCTACATCATAGGCTCGCTATAGTTCGTCAGGACAAAAAAATGACACAGAATTGGCACTAAAAGTCGTAGTATCGACAAATAAATATGGCGAAAGGTCTTACAATCACCAAACTAATGGGGGCGTACCATGGAGCTATAGAGGGGCGTACATCTTAAAGAGTCAAAACTAATGGAGCTAAACATGAGGGAGAATGGGGTTAAAAAAAGAACACACACAAAAAAATCCCCCTTAAATTTACAAAGCATAATTACCAAGACATAAAAGACAATTGGGAATTATTGACGTCAGAATCAAAATCAAAATAATTCCACTGCGTCCAAATAATATGGCCACCTTAAAAACATATATTGTAGATACCGACATTATGTTAAGCTATTTCATGAACCTGTGTTAAGGGGAGGTGGTTGGTTTTGCTGGACCCCCTTCTTCCTCATGTTTAAAACCCCTTCAGACTCATATGACGCAGAGGTTGGCAGATTAGCAATAAGAAATAGGTCTCTCACTCTTATAATTACCTCTCCAAAATTAGTTTTCTGCCCACAGCTAACTCAAAGACAACTGCAGAGGTTGAAGTAACTAAACTAAAGGTTTGTAAATACCCCTGATGGTAACAAAGGCTTTAAAGTATCCCTAATAGGCTCAACATTGCGTCATATGTCGGAGAGGGTTAACCCAATTAGTTGCCAGAATTTAAGACGTTCGACCAATTAGTTTGGCGAGTTTAAGACCTTTCACCCCATATTAAGACCTTTTGTGCCATTTAGGTGGCGATTTTAGCCTGGCGAGTGATAGCGAGCCTGTAATTAAGAGGAACGGCCTTCGGGGACATTTTTCTACCGACAAATGTACAAATTTATCTTGAAAGGGACTCAAGGGGGTGTAATTTTAAATTTGATGGAGGTCTACGGAAGAAACTAAAAAGTTAAAAAACTATATGTAGATACCGACATTATGTTAAGCTATTTCATGAACCTGTGTTAAGGGGTGGTGGTTGGTTTTGCTGGACCCCCTTCTTCCTCATGTTTAACCCAATTTAGTTGCCAGAATTTAAGACGTTCGACCAATTAGTTTGGCGAGTTTAAGACCTTTCGCTCCTTTTCTTTGTCATTAAGACTTTTCCTGTCATGCAGGTGTCGATTTATTTTTCCCCTTAAACATACTTTAGGAGGTACAGGCCTTCGGCTAGGACATTTTTCTACCGACAAATGTACACATACTGTATATCTTCGAAGGGGATCTTGGTGATATCCCTTTAAATTTGATGGAGGTCTACGGAAGAAACTAAAAAGTTAATAAATATATGAAAACCTCCCCCCTTAAAAATATAAAACCTCCCATAAAACATATTAAACCTCCCCCCTTAAAACATATTAAACCTCCCCCCTTAAACCATATAAACCTCCCCCCTTAAAACATATAAACCTCCCCACTTAAACCATATAAACCTCCCCCTTAAAACATATTAAACCTCCCCCCTTAAAACATATAAACCTCCCCCCTTAAAACATATAAACCTCTCCCCTTAAAACATATAAACCTCCCCCCTTAAAACATATAAACCTCCCCCCTTAAAACATATAAACCTCCCCCCTTAAAACATATAAACCTCTCCCCTTAAAACATATAAACCTCCCCCCTTAAAACATATAAACCTCCCCCCTTAAAACATATAAACCTCCCCCCTTAAACCATATAAATACCGACATTATGCTAAGCTATTGCATGATCCAGTGTTAAGGGGAGGTTTTTAGTGTGTTTCCTAGACCTCCATCCAACTTGAAATTACACCCCCTTGACCCCCTTTCAAGATAAATTTGTACATTTTTCGGTAGAAAAATGTCCCGGCCGAAGGCCGGTTCCTCTTAAATTACAGGCTCGCTATCGCTCGCCAGGAAAAAATCGACACCTAAATGGGACGAAAGGTCTTAAAAGTGATATAAATGGGGTGAAAGTTCTTAAAATCGCCAAACTAATGGGGTAAACGTCTTAAAATCTCAAAAGCAATGGGGCTAAACATGAGGGAGAAAGGGGTAAAGAAAAAAATCCCTCAAGTGGAAATCTCTCCTTAAAGCCTAAAGGGTAAGGCCAAAATGCTACTTTGATATGCAGATCTACGCACACATTGCAGTAGGATCTCTTCTTCCGTGAAACTGTGTCAAGGTCAAATATCTACTGCATTCCCTGGTTTAGATGCTTATGTTCTGGGTGTGGTGTCCCGAGTTCGAATCCCGGGAGGACCATATGTTTTCATTAGTTTATTCAAGTACATTGGAGTTTGTAATTGATGATTAATATTAAGAACGGAGTGTTACTTATGTAGGCTACTATGTCTAAAAGTAACTAAATGTGCAAGATAAATACAAATCAGGGTCATGGCGTAATATTTCCCCCTCATTCCTGTCGCTAGAGGCGTTCAACCCAGGCGTTTTTCGGGCTGCTCCAGAAGTTTGGGGCTAAATAGGTTTTGCGGTGGTGGTGAGTAAGACACCACACCACAACCCTCCTTCCCCACCCTCTACCTCTACAAAAAAAAATCTATCCAACCCCACCCCACCCCAACACCGACCCCCCAACCCCCTCCTGCTTCAGACCAGACGCCTCGCGATTGGTTGGTTTGGGCTTTGTGGGCGGGGCATTCCAGTTGTTGATACAGGGTTCCAGTTTCGATATTTTAAAACAATTTTTGATAGGATTTAGCAATAATGACACTCGTCGAGATTACAGATAAGATGACATTAATGACAGTGCGATGCTGATATTCCTTCCCCAATGCCAAAACTGTGTGTCGTAAACATTATGTAACCACTCATGTGCTTCCCGGCGTGCACATGATCGGCCCCGTTTTCCTTTCGTTGGTCGGCGTTTCATATTACTTCGTACCACCTGATCATATCCTCTGAAATTGCGCTATCGACAGTGAAAATATGCCTGACGAATGACACCACCAGCATGTCACCACTACACAATGAATAAACCCCCATTATGCATGAGATACGGTGAGGAAATAATGGCATAGTTATCATGGCAGAGGAAGATAATTGAATGGAGGGGTAAATAACCTTCCATCCTCCATTCTTTCATTTTTTGCTCCTACTACTCCCTCTACTATAATCGACCCACACCCTTCTTCCCTATGGCCATTGCTTCACTATGTTCTACTCTTCCTTCTGATAACCTCGCAATGGAACAAATTACTAGTTAATTCCTTTTATTCGTATTCGCGTTCTTCTGTTTTATAAGATTTGTACGTCATATTCTCCTTCCACAACTCACTCAACGCGTTATCCTTCAGCTTTCCTCTTCCGTTATCATTCACCAATGTAAGTAGCGGGGTACCCCAGGGATCGGTACTAGGACCAATTCTCTTTCTAATTTACATCAACGACATAGATGAGGGTCTCACCTGTACAATCTCAAAGTTTGCTGACGATACAAAAATTGCAAATAGCGTACTCTCAAAAGAACAAGTTGACGATATGCAACACAATCTAGATAAGTTGTCATGTTGGGCCCAAATTTGGTAAATGAGTTTCAATGCGGATAAATGTAAAGTACTACATATCGGATACCAAAATGAGAAAGCAAACATTCGATGAATGGCACTCAGCTTGAGAATGTAAACAGAGAAACCGATCTGGGAGTAATAATATCGAGTAACCTAAAACCGAGTCAACAATGTTCAGAAGTTGTTAAGAAGGCAAACAAAATAATTGGCTTTATAGGCAGGTCATTTGAGCATAAATCCAAAGACGTTGTCCTAACCCTTTACAATTCCTTAGTCCGCCCTCTTCTAGAATACTGCGTTCAATCCTGGTGCCCTTATTACCAAAAAGATATAGACAAGCTAGAACGAGTTCAACGTAGAGTTACCAAAATTATACCTAGCCTAAAGAACAAACCATACAGGAGCGTCTTAGAGAATTAAATCTATTTCCTTTAACCTAGCGCAGATTAAGAGGCGACTTAATTCAAGTGTTCAAAATCATCAAAGGCATCGACAATATGAACTGCAGTAAGTACTTCACTATCGACCAATCTAATTACACGCGGGGAAACGGTTGCAAAATTATTGATAAATCTTTTAACTCACACAAATCTAAGAATTTCTTCTTCTATCGAGTTGTCAACTTGTGGAATGGGCTTCCCCGAGACGTTATAGACTGCAGCACCGTCGATTCATTTAAACTTCGCCTGGACAAATATCTCGCATCAAACCCGCAACTGACTGCGTTTGTAAATGAATAACTTTATTTTATCCCCCCCCCCCCCTCAGTTACTAACCCATTTGTCCCCTACTAACTTCCTAATCCTGCCAATGTTCCCTTACCCACTCTAAACCACTGTTTGGACACTTGATCCTCAGTGTTTTGGAGGACAAGCAGCCTAAAAGGGTCACTAGACCTGTTGTTGCTTGATTTCCTTTGTACTCCCTTTGTACTTCTTGCTTGCTTCCTGTCTCCCTTCTTTCTAGTGTCTCATACTTTCCTCTGTCCTCCTTCCCTTCTCATCTTCCTTCCACGTCTCTCTTATGTTACTCTACCTCCCTACTTCCCTATACCCCCCCCCCCCCCACCACTCAGCTATAGAGGTCACTAGAGGAGTACCCAGGGGAGGGATGGAAGGTGTAGGGAGGTAGGGAGGCATGGGCAGATGGAGGAAGAGAAGGGGAGGTGGAAGGAGGAAGGGGTATGGGAGCGGAGGAAGGGGAGGGATGGTGGAGGGCCAGAGGGAGGCGCCACAGTATATATAGCTGGGTAATAAGTATGAGGGTAGCAGCTGGTCTCAAGTCATTCAGTCCTGAGTTGTTGTGGTGAGAGGACCAGCTCTTCTTCCCTCCCCTTCCTCGCCTTTTTTTCCTTCAAGTCCCCTGCAGCGCAATATTATACTACATAATCAACCGTGAGTAATATGTGTTTTTTTGTGTTAGTGATGGTGTGTGTTAGTGAGTGATGGTGTGTGTTAGTGAGTGCAATATACGTATCTTCCAGTATTATGGTGTTCGATTGTACTTGTTGTATTGTTTATGTGTGCTGTGAGGTGCAATAATTATTTTACATTTTAAACTCTTTAATAGGAAAAAATTATATGCTAGAATGCAAATCATCTTTCATTATTAAATCCACGGACGTAATCATGCCCATTTTACTTCACGGTAGTACAACAATTTTAATATAGTATATTTTTTTTATAGAAGTGATTATTTTCGTAAACAATCTACTCACAACTCCACAACGCTGCTTACAACCTTCAAGTCCTCTTAACTTTTAAACTAATTACATAGAGCATCCTCACTAGTCCTTCAAATTCTCAAGATTTCTCAAAGCACCTCGACTTACCGATTAGTGTAGTTGATACCCGTCAACTACATTACCAGTACCTAGCCGTGAAAAAAAAAATAAAAAAATAAAAATAAATATTACTTATACAAGTTATATAGTATGAATATAGTGACTATAGTGAATACTATTTTCTATTGAAAAATGTATTTATATTACGGTATAGATACATATTTTCAATAAGTTTCAAACTGAATTAATATTATTATTAATATCATTGTAAATATACCTATTTTAATATAGACAATATAATGTAACTAAGACAATACTATACATGACTGGTAAATCAGCTTTAACAATGCTATTATTGCCTACTATGAATACATTGTGAAATACATATCATTATAAAAAATATCACACGCAATTCACCATTTCCAAAAGAAATATTAGCATTTATACTCTTCCTCATAAACGGATATCCTCCCCCAATAAATATACAACCTTACTATAACATAGAGAAGGTTTACCATTTCGAACAAACTACACAAGAAACTTTACTATTGTCCATATACTAAATGCGTAAAATACTTGATGCGTAAAATACTTCAATATTAATCTATTAACCATAACCATATTTGTCTCCCCCTTTTCTCCCTACAGATGAGACGAGCGTTGATACTACTGGTGTTGGTGGGTGTGATGGTGGGGGCAGCGGTGGCGGAGGAACCAAGGGAGGAGGTGGAGGTGGAGGTGGAGGACGAGGAGGTGGAGGTGGAGGGGAAGCAACTTGGTGAGATAACGGACTGATACACACACATACATAGTTACATATACACACTAACTCACTTACTCACACACACACACCCGCTCACACACATACACTCACTCACTCACTCACTCCACACACACACATACACGAGGTTGGCCAATTTGCACGCGTCATCCATTAACCCTTTAGACAGTTTATTCGGGCTATCTTTATATGATTGTTACAGCTTAGGAAGGATTTGCGGATATTAAAAGGGTAAGGAATAGCTTAATATACACCTTTGGTTTTCACATACCCTTACTAATCTGAATAAAATCGTCTAATGATAGCCAGGAAACAGTACAGCAATGGGTCATCGTACTTGAATGGGTTAACAATGCATACACAATAGGAGTAGTACAAGATGAAATAATTTAGATTCAACATGTTCCTTGATTATGGTACAGTTTGATAGGGAATAGCATCGTATGGAGAAATCCAGCTTCGCCAGAGACATTTTTCTATTGAAAAATGTACAAATTTATCTTGCTGTCAAAACAAAAAATATATATATGTGCTGGCTCGCTACCGCTCGCATGGAAAATATTGACACCTGGATGGGGGTAAAGTCTTAAAACAGTAGGCTGAATGGGGCCGAATAGATACAAGCCAAAGAGAGAGGGAGATAAAGAGAATAAAGCGAGGTGGGCTCCCTTAATAATTCACCTGGTCTCTCTCTCTTCCCCAAACACAGCTTCCCTGGCCGCCTTTGAAGTCTTGAAGCTGGCCAAGAAGTCCTTCCTCGGCACCCTCTTCCAGGTCGCCTCTCAGATCGTCGTGCTTATTGCTCTCGTTCTCCTTATTTGTGAGTATTTTGAGAATTTTCCGTATTTTGAGAATTTTCCGTATTTGTTTTGCATTTTGTTCATTAAAACTTTCCGGATTCGGTTTGCATTTTGTTCATTAAAACTTACTTGATTATTGTTTAATTAAATATTATTTATCTCTGGCTTATTTGTGAGTATTTTTAGAATTTTCCGGATTTCTTTTTTCATTTTGTTCAGGAAAATGTTACTTGATTATTGTTTACTTAAATAGTATTGATCTATATCATTATGTTAATGCTATTCACGTGCATAATTCCATGTTTTATAACTAGGTTACTGTTATAACAAACTATATATGTAATTTACATCTATTTATTCCTCCCCTTTACCGGCAACCATTTCCCCCTCTCTCTCCGTATAAACAACCCTTTCCTCCCCTTCTCTCTAGCCACCCTGAAGAAATCAGGCGCTATCTTCGGCACCGGCGAGGACTACGAATACTACCACGTCCCCGCCGCATACCCCTCCGCCAGTAGCAGCGGCAGCAGCTACTCCAGCGGCTACAGTAAGAGATCCGCCGATGACCTCCCCGCCTCTAACGCCTTCATGGACCTCCCTGTCGTGCAGAGGCTGACCGAGCGAGTCAATAGCGCCATCGAGAACTTCAAGGCATAAACAGAGGGTTGCAGATACACTTTTCGGCAATTTTTATGACACTTCAAAAGTATCGGCAATTTTTATGACAGTTCAATAGTATCGGCAATTTTTATGACAGTTCAAAAGTATTTCACAACTCAATCCGGAAGGGAAGGGTTGCAGAGTTACTTTCCGAGAAACTGTTTTCTATTGGTATCTCAAATAGATTTCTCACAATTCATTCCCCTCCTTTTCGTCTGTCAATATCATAACTCAATTTGTATATTAATTTAACCATCTAAATGTGTCCATAATGCAAGCTTTATACGAATTCAACAACCTAAAATAGACCTACCCTTTAGTTGCCGATTTCAATGCAATATAGACCTTGAACTTTGCCAGAAAAGAAATGTCGAAAAACAAGTTTGCTATGACTGGATGCATATTCTCTTGGACGGGTGGATAAGAGGACTAGACTGCGGATTGAATTTTACCTTGTATCATTTAATTAATTATTATCTTCCGTGGATAATGAGATCTTTGGATGATAAGAGCTCGGTCAGCGCCTTTCTTCTGTTCCAGTCGTTCTTCTATAGTTGGTCAGATTACTTAACTAATATCCGTCTTTTCCATATATCAAACTTTTTCCTATACGTCTGAATATGCATACAAATAAGATTTAGAGTTTTAGACCATCGCTGGTTCGATCGTCTGAACTTCCACAAAATTCATGCCAATTTAAATTTTAATATTTTACACACATCTCGCCTGTTATATTTCCTGTATATTAGTTTTTATAACATTCATAACCCACTAATAGATTGTTGTCATCTGTTCGTGTAAAATTAATGTTTGTGTTGTTGTTGTTTACGTACAGACAAACACGGTGACCCAGACTCGTAACAATACAAACTGCTCAACTCCCCGACCTCGAGACCTTTGCCCACCCCCTACTACTACTACTACTACTCCTCCTCCTCCTCCTCCTCCTCCTCCTCGTCGTCCTCCTCCTCTTCTTCTTCTTCTTCTTCTTCTTCTTCTTCTTCTTCTTCTTCTTCCTCTTCTTCTTCCTACTCCTCCTACCCGATCTTCCTCTTTGTTATTGATTTACAACTCGCATTTTCTTCCTTTCTGCTTCTCTCTTCCTTCTGTTCCTTCCAATAATGCTCTTCTTCTTTATCTTCCTCACCCTTAGTGATATATACCTTAGCTATTTGTTTACATTTCTGATCATATCCATGCTTTTGTTTCTTCTACTAGTTATCTTTCCTGGCTACATACTTCCCTTTATTTTCCTCTATACACCTCTTTAACATGTTTCCTACTTTGCCCATCCTCCTCCTCGCCTCATCTCCCCCCCCCCCCATTCATTAACTCCCCTACGCCCCCCTCACCCCCGGAAACAAACCAACACCCTGACCTCAAGAATGTGTTCACGCTTATCCTCTACCTCTTTACCTCTCATTAACCTCCTAATTTCGTCGCTTTTATGTTTTCCCTCGCCTGTTTGGGAATCTGACTTCTGTTTACTTGGCTAGAGCACTGACATCGATTTATTGTGTTCGTATCTCGGATGCATTTCGAATTGGTTTCATTGTTCACCTCTTCTTTGTTTTCTAAATTGGTTTCATTGCTCACCTCTTCTTTGTTTTCTAAATTGGTTTCATTGCTCACCTCTTCTTTGTTTTCTAAATTGGTTTCATTGCTCACCTCTTCTTTGTTTTCTAAATTATATTCCTTGCTTACGTCTTTCCTATTTTGCACGGTTTACTTTAATGCACGTTTCTACAGATACCTTCGTTCTTTTTTGCCTTTCATCAGCTATTTCTTTTTCTATTTTGACACATGATAAATGTTTATATTTTCATTATTCATACTATTCTTGGTGAACTGAGTGTCAGGAGTCAATGTTTCCCGACCTCGAGTCAGTGCAAGAAACTGTGATTTCCTCTCGCCAGGACTAAAACCGTAGTTGCCTTAGTAAATTATGCTGATATGCCAGTATATTTTCTGTATATTTTTTTTTTTTTTTTTTTTTTAGTCGACACAGGATTGACTCTCTATAGACTTACTGACAAACGAATAATACTAATGTTTTTTTTTAATTCATGTAAAAGGAGAGTTTTGAGATTGACTAGAATACTTAGAGCTCTCTTTTACAATACTTAGAGCTCTCTTTTACAATACGCTTTGACGACACATAACTCAAGACTTAATAGCACAGACATAGTGACTAACAAAATGTGATCTCTGATTCGAACGCAAGCGACGACTAACTTACGACTAACTTACGCTATACAGCTTCATTCCAAAATGTAATTGACTGCAAACTTCAGACACGGTTTGATGACTCGACAATATAACAGACTTATTATATTTCGCTTTGAAATAATCCAAATTATAGACTTGATATTCTCACTGGATACTTGGACGTACACAAACGTTCAGACTATAAGACTTCAGACTTTTATAGTTGTAGTTACGACAATACACTTGACTAATACCCATGACTGTAATTAAGACTTACGACTGTACCAAAGACTAATTGAGACTTTCAGCGATTTTTACCTCAGTCTTTCACGAAGTGACTTAATACGGCCGACGATGCTGAAGACAAAAAGTATATAACAAAGGCTTACTTTCGACTGGATTTTTTTTTTTTTTTTTTTTTTTTTTTTTTGTTAGGTAGACGTAGGACAACTTACAATAATATTGCTCACTAATTTTGACAGTCATTAATTTAGACGTGTTTCCCCAATGTTTCCATATCTTTCGCAGCCTCCGACTTTATTATATTCAGTCACGAGAAACCCGTGCCTTCTCTCATATGCGGCTTCAGTGAGGGAAGGAATGGCTGGCTCAGACTTTCTTTGATCCCCAACTCTTACTAGACTTTCAGACTTTTTGTACGGAACCTCCCCATACTTTAGACTCGACCAAAGGTACTATTATAACTTTATATGTTCTTTACTATTACTATTATTTCAATTTAGTCATCATACTGGCTAGATTTACTGCCAGTTACTATTTTACTTCTAACTGATACTACTACTATTATTTCGTTCTTAAATGCTTTCTACTACTATTACTACCTCAATTACTATTTTACTATTTTCCTATTTCCACCTTCATGACAAATTGTACAAAGACTGTACAGAACTGAACGATGTGACGTGTGTTGTCCTCTATGTGTATGTGTGTGTGTGTATAAAAAAATGGACTGTGTTATAAGTTATTTATCATTTATTTATTTTTGTATTATTTCATGGCTTAAGAGTATTTATATGAATGATGCAAATAAATGTAAGAAATATAAAGGCAATGTTTTCTTGTGTGCTATCCTTTGATACAATGTTTTTGTTTGAATATCTAGTAACACTTAACAAATAATGGGCTAAAATAATGCATGAAAAAGGTCAATAAAGTAATCATAATGATATACCTTTATAAAAGATATGTGGTTACTTTTTCAATATAAGATATGAAAGGTAAATCATTAGTAATATACTCAATGATTCATGTATCTTTATTAAACACTTGGATATTTACAGTGTATGAGGGTGTTGCTCATATAGTGTTTTTTAAAGTTGTATCGTATACTGTATATTATATCTCACGATCTTCAGTTAGAAGGCAATATTAAACAAAATATATGTAAACTAAATTAGTTTATCCGTGTAAGTAGACAAGAGTTGATATACAAATGCTCAGGAATGTCAAGAAAATGCAAGTACAGCAAAACAAAGAAAAAATATGAAAACACTATGAGAGACACTAACTCGGAAGAATGAAGATACACGAAAAATTAGAAAATAAGACAAATATGAAAAAGCGTAAATATATATATATATATATATATATATATATATATATATATATATATATATATATATATATACAAATTGGGGAGGTGTGGTGGAGTGGTCATGCCACTGGATTGGTAATCCAATGGACCCGGGTTCAAATCCCGATATGTCAATGGGAAGATATTATTGGGATTGAATTTGTGCTGTACCTAGTAACAGTGCATTACCACAAAGCCCACCGAAATGCCAAACAAAAAAACTTATTGTTCCCTGATTAATAACACTGTATGAATATTCTCATATTCAAAATATGTTACAGGGGGACAATGCCTAGTGAGTTCACTGCTCAATAGGTGGCGTTCTGAGAGTGAGGGTCTGAGTCTGGAGGGTGAGACAGTGAAGCACTTGAACGAACCAACCAGCCGCTTCAGAGATGGAGCTGCTTCGAGCCATGAATGGGTGCTTCACATGTCTCACTCCCCAGACTGGAACAAGACCTCACGGGCTTCACCGTGTTGAGCGGTGGAATGTACAGGCTTACAGCCTATGCCATAGAGGGAGTAGTTGGAATATAGAAAAATATATATATATATATATAATTTTGATTTGGCAAATCCTATGATATCATAGATGGATTTTCAACCGATATTAAACTATCTTTAAGTAATTCCCAGCAAAAAAAATAATAAATAAATAAAAATAAATAAATACATACAGTACATACACAAACAAAACTCAACATATATATCAATAAAAACATTGGTCTTACATTTCTGCTGAACACCACTAACTGCGTTGATAATTAGTTTGGCAATCACACAATTGTTCATGAATCCTGGCACTAGACGTAATCAATGGAGTATAACCACTACCATTATCAATTCAACCAATTCTACTGAGGTAACTATCGAGTACGGTATATAAAACCTATCGCTTATGTTTTTACTTATTATATTGTACGTATTCAACACACACACACACACACACACACACACACACACACACACACACACACACACACACACACATATGTACGAAAGGTAACATTTGATGAAAGTGACCCATTAAACCTCATCTCTACCTGTCCACGAAATGTTGCGATCGAATCTCATCCACTAATTTATCACCGAGTTTCGAACATATGAATTAGTGAAGCAAAACTCAGGAACAATTTAATACATCTAGGAAATGGAATACAATAGTTTGGCTTATTTTAGTATAATAACACAATAATCTTGAGTAGGATGATACAATAAACAGTTGAATTTTAGTAAGATATCGAAAAATTTCGTCAAGGTAATTTAGAACAAAATATTAGGCCAAATCCCAGGAAATAACTTTGTATATATATATATATACAGTATATATATAGATATATATATATATATATATATATATATATATATATATATATATATATATATATATAGAGAGAGAGAGAGAGAGTGAGTAGATATCGTAGGGAGGGTACTGTAAAATTCGTTGCAGTTAAGGTACAACACTATGAATGAACGTTACGTAAATAGGGTACAAAAGCGAGTGTCTAAGCCATGGTTAGATACTGATCAAGAATACAACACAGTTATTTCTGCATCGCCGAAGGTGTGCAGGGTTGGGTATGTAGTTTTCAAAGTAA
>CM064517.1:28315178-28327678 GCA_032716605.1 Paralithodes platypus
CCGATTAGTTTATCAGCCTGAAGACTTGGCAAACAGCTTACGGGAAGCATGCGTGGGGCTAATTTGGTATAACACATAATATGAAGTGTGGCTTGAGATAATTAGATAGTCTCTTTACAGGGTTTATTAAATTGTCAATATCATGCTATAAGAGCTTGTGGTAGTTAATTATTTAAGCTTTTGTTCAAATTGAGTTCCCATTTCCACCATATGATGACACAAACAGACCTTCAATTGGCACAAATAGTTCATTACGTTTCATAACTTTTCCGAGTAGGGTTTATGCGTATATATGTTGTTTATGCAACTCTGCAAAACAGGGTGCTTTATCGAGACCATTTGTTAACCTTGTGTATCTTAGATTAAAACAAAATCAGTAAAAACAAAACATTATATTTCGATGTGAAGATACAGTCGTTAATACTGGTTTAACATCATTAATTGTCTGAAATGTGCATACTTTCTCCTGGGCCAAAATAATTCTAAAAAAATATGTACTTGAAATCAAGTGTATTGAATGTAGTCAGTCGCCAAAAAAATAATAATAATAAATAAATAAATAAATATTTTACATTGTGAGAAGGGTTGAAATATTGCAATATTATCGATTCATGGCCTACAATGCTCCTTCGCTTGGCCCCCTGCTAGGTTTTCTCCTATTATATATAATGGGGTTTACTGTTGGCATTATTGAGGCGCAGTTCTTTCACTACAATTAAATCACCAATTTCTAGATGTCTTAAGAGAATTAATATATCAAATATAGAAATCGGTAGTTAATGCAAAATAGCCGACTCCATCACTATGGTGTGTAATCTAGAACGACAAACTTGAAATAAACAATTCCATCAAAGTACTTGCACGTGTGTGGCGAGACCAGCATAAATCAAGTTTGCCAAGTCTGATTAAATAAATATATATATATATTTTTAATATGGGCCTGGGGGGGGGGGGGACAAGTCTTCAGAATCGACAACGCATCAATTCTCCAAATTACATGTACACCTTTCAGCTTGACAGCACGAACTAATACGATGTGTCATTCAACTACAGCCTTCTGACTATTAACCAGTGGCCTACTGTATTGTATATGCAAGCTTCTCAGTAAATAGCACATAGAAAATTAGATATATACTGCATTTTTTTGTTAATAATCTTCTTTGTCCACATGGGGACATTATTTTCTCTCTGGCGGCCTCCCAACGACTTTCACGAATGGATCTAGCGGTATATTGTCTTTCACGAATGGATCTAGCGGTATATTGTCTTTTGATTCGGTAACCGGCTTCCCTAGGCTCCCTCCAGCCGGGTTATCTTGCACGTAGTCCCACCTGGCTCCTGTCTATGACCCCTCAACTAGACTGGTTGTTGGAGGAGATTTGTCTTCGTCTGCAATGTTCCTCGTTATTTGTTAATTACTTATACATCCACTTCTTCTTCTGCCTCCTCCTCGTTATTCTTTCTTTTCTTATATACCTGTATATCCACTTGTTTTCGTATATATCCACTTTTTCTTATATACCCACTCTTTTTCATATATCATTCATTTTCTTATATATCTACTCATTTTCCTATATATCCACTCTTTTTTATATACCCACTCTTTTTCATATATCATTCATTTTCTTATATATCTACTCCTTTTCTTATATATCCACTCTTTTTCTTATATATCCACTCTTTTTCTTATATAACCACTCTTTTTCTTATATAACCACTCTTTTTCTTATATAACCACTCTTTTTCTTATATAACCACTCTTTTTCTTATATAACCACTCTTTTTCTTATATAACCACTCTTTTTTTTATATATCTACTTTTTTCTTATATAACCACTTTTTTCTTGTATATCTACTTTTTTCTTATATAACCACTCTTTTTCTTATATATCCACTTTTTTCTTATATCTACTTTTGTTCTTATATAACCACTCTTGTTCTTATATAACCACTCTTTTTCTTATATATCCACTATTTTTCTTATATAACCACTCTTTTTCTTATATAACCACTCTTTTTCTTATATATCTTTTTTCTTATATAACCACTTTTTTTCTTATATATCCACTTTTTTCTTATATATCTACTTTTGTTCTTATATAATTATCTACTTTCGTTCTTATATATCTACTTTCGTTCTTATACAGTATATCTACTTTTTTTCTTATATATCCACTTTTTTCTTATATATCTACTTTTGTTCTTATATATCTACTCGTTTTCTTATATATCCACTTTTTTCTTATATATCCACTAATTTTCTGTCTTCGTAGAGCAATGGATAAATGCACTGAATTTCGGTGTGAGCATCCTAGGTTCGAATCCCTGGACTGCCACATGTATTTGTTGATTTCATTAATTGAGTTTAGGAGTAAAGTCGGTTGGTGGAGGTAACATAATATCAAGTCTTTTTTATATATATCCACTCTGATTCATATATATCCACTCTGATTCTTATATATCCACTCATGTTCTTATACATCCAGTCTTTTTCATATATATCCACTTTTTCTTATATATCCACTTATTTTCTTATATATTCAGTCTTTTTCATATATATCCACTTTTTCTTATACATCCACTTATGTTCTTATATATCCAGTCTTTTTCATATATATCCACTATTTTTCTTATATATTCACTCCTTTTCTGATATATCCACTATTTTTCTTATATATCCACTATTTTTCTTATATATCCACCCTTTTTATCTCGCTCTTAACCCTCGATTATCTGCATTCACAAACGAATAGCTTCCTCCATTCTGTGCCATCTTACATTTTTACCCTACGTAGCCTAGGTAGATTAATTACAAGCAGCCCCGTGGAGATCATGTTGTTGCTTGTTTTCCTTTACAATATTCTGTCATACTTCTCTGTATCTATCTACATTCCAATCTATATAATTGTCAAGCTTTATCTACCTGTCACTTATTGGGCAGGTGGACCTATTCAAGCATGTGAAGTGCAGTGAAATGATCTTCATGTAGATTTTGTTTCTTCGAGCTCTGAAATTACGTTAGCTACAAACGTGTCTTCTGTTCGATTCTCATGCAATGTTCGTGTATTATTCTTAGTATATCCTTTTAATCTCTCTCTCACTCTCTTGGGTCGGGGAGCATTTTAAATTAAGGCATACAAGATATTTATAAGGAGTATCTGCAATACCATTTTAGTTTTAATAATATATCCCTTTAGTAACTTAGTTGGTTAGTAAGTTAGAGAGCTTTCCGGGATCGTGAGATATAAAACTGGTAAACATTAGAAAACAAATCCCCTGAGAATGACAATATCTACAAAATGATCTAAAGTGTTCAGTGGCCTTTTTGGTGTTGTGGTGGTATGTGGTGCTGTAGTGGTCTGGTGTTGTTGGTTGTGTGGTGGAGTGATGATGATATTGGTGGTGTAGTTCTGTGATGGTGGCTAAGTGGTGTGGTGGCGTGATGGTGATGTTGGTGGTGTGATGATGATGTCGGTGGTGTAGTGGTGTGGAGTTAGTTTAGTGGAGTAATGTGGTGGTGTGATGGTAATGTTGGTGGTGTGGTGGTGTTGATTGTCTAGTGGTGCGATGTTGTAGTGGTAGTATGTTGGTGTAGTGGTGTGGTAGTGATGTGATGGTGATGTCGGTGGTGTAGTGGTGATGTTGGTGGTGTGATTCATCGATTACTAATGGAAAAGACACGGCAACATTTGTGCATATAATTATTACCAAGTTTTCATAAATAGAAACCCATTTGGCGATAGAAACCTGGTGATAGCTAAATAATTACAGTAAGATGGAGACACGTTAATAACTCGCCAGCCTATAACAAACAGAGTATAGTGGGGTGGTTTGACTTCTACTGCGTTACGTAATCTCTCTCTCTCTCTCTCTTAATGTGTCTAGAATAATCACCCCCCCCCCTTTTTACACACATCGTCCTCTCAAGCTCCAAAGTCTACCAATTCTTACTTATATTTTTAACTTCGAAATGTTGTCAGCATAGATCCCATGTTGTCAGCAGAGATCCCATGTTGTCAGCATAGATCCCATGTTGTCAGCATAGATCCCATGTTGTCAGCATAGATCCCATGTTGCCTCTTTCTGTCTCTTCTTACACGTCCTTCCTCAACAACTTTATTACGACCTCATCTATCTCTCTCTCTCTCTCTCTCTCTTCATGTGTCATAAAATATCCCATACGCTCTCGCTCTCTCTCTCTCTCTCTGTATAGGGCAGGAGGGCGGCCACAAGGAGGTCAATAGGGAGGGTGTATAGGCATGCCAGACGTATGACAACTCTCTCTCTCCTCCCTTCTCTCTTCCTGTGTCATATTATCTCCCATACGTTCTCTCTCTCTCTCTCTCTCTCTCTCTCTCTCTCTCTCTCTCTCTCTCTCTCACACACTGTATGTGTTTGCTCCAGAAGCGCTTAAATAAAATAATTGCATAAGTTGGAATTACAGTTCAGCACAAAACTATTTTTTTTTTTTTTTTTTTTTTTTTTTTTTAAGAGACAATGAACGGAGGAAGGAAAAACACAGATAAAACAAAAGGTCCATGTGCCTAAAGGCATCCTCCATTCATAAAATGTTTGTAACAACTGGATTTAAACATTTGTTGATTGTAAGTTTGTGGAAAGCAATTCGAGGGAAGTGAATTCCAAAGAGTAGTAGCTCTGGGGATAAATGAATTCTGATAAGCAGAAGTTCTGCATTGTGGAGGAGAAAGTGTAAATTCATGGGCGCTCTCAGCTGCCCTAGTTCTACGGGGAAAGATGTGGAGAGGCGGCACAATTGAAGCAAGTTCCTCGGAACAATTGCTGTGAAAATATCTGTAGAATAATGCAAGGGATGCAACGTTTCTTCGTATGGCTAATGTAGGAAGGTCCTGTGTGATTGCAGGGTTATTGATTAATCTAATAGCTTTATTTTGAATTTTGTCCAACTGCCTCAATGCAACCACTCCACTTCCACCCCACAGAGGTGAACAGTAATCCATCTGAGAGCGCACATGACTTTTATATATTACGGCCAACTGCTCGTCAGTGAAGAATTCTCGAACTCTGTACAGGAGTCCCAGTTTTTTAGAGGCATTCTTAGCAATGCTTCTAACATAATGTGTCCAGCTCAAGTTAGTAGTTAATGTTACACCGAGAATGTCAATACTAGGGGAAGTGGGAATATTTACATCATTAAAAAATATATGGGAGTCAGTGAGATTCTGTCGGTTAGAAAATTGAATGTACTTGGTTTCTGTGCATTAAAGGAAACTAGATTCTCTTGTCCCCATTCATTAATTCTAGAAAGGTCCTGGTTCAGAGAAATTGCAGTGTTTATTTTTGAATTTATAAGATCGGGTTGGGTGAAAGAAGTGGTAAATGTGAAGGAACTGTGGAGTGTTGAGTCATCTGCGTAGGAATGTATTGGATATACAGTATATATATATATATATACCCGGTATATATATATATATATATATATATATATATATATATATATATATATATATATATATATATATATATATATATCGGTACATATTATATATGTGAGTGAGGGAGATAAAAGGCAGAACTGCCTATAGCGAGTGCCTGCCTCCCCAAGAATTGAAAGAGTAACAGGGCCAAAATCAAGGGACGTTCGAGCCAAAATGCGTGGACACACGGAGTTTGAAGCAATTAAGTCATAGGAAGAGTGAAAGACTGATTCTGGGAGAGAGTTCCAGAGGTCAGCTGTTGAATAGAAGAATGATTAAGAATAACGTTTTACTCGTGTTGAAGAGTTGCACAGAGTAGGGGTGGGATTGTTTTGCAAGACGGGTGCTACGTGCTCTACGAAGAGGGGGTAGTATACACTGAGAGAGCTCTAAGGAACACTGATTTTTGCAATATCGGTAGAACAGTGAGAGAGATGCAACATTGCGGCGAAGAGTATAACAATGAATGTGAATGAATGATCTTACCCACATATAGCAACGTTATTACTAGAATGGTAATTAACGTAATAATAAATCTTCAAGCGACATAATTAACACCTTGAGGATTATGACGCATTTTGTTAGTTAATTTTGGCTATCATTAGACTTTAAGCAACTTGGGAAGAATCTGTGAGCATCAAAAGGGTAAAGGTAAAAGGATAATTATCTGTAATCTAATTGCTTCAAGGCCTAATCCGTCGAACTTCATAAACTCTGAATACTAATGGGACTTAACACGAAGGAGAAGGGGAACCAGAAAACACGCCCATCTTCTCCCCTTAATTAAAATACAGCAAGACCTGAGGACGCAAATAATAGGAAATACACACATAAATAAAAGTGAACTGCACACATACAGTCCATGAATGAGTAAATGTTTGGCTATGGGTGAAAGTGTGGGAGCTACGTGAGAGCATCAGAGAGAAAAGGTGCATAGGAATCTCTCTATCTCTCTCTCTCTCTCTCTGCATATGCGTGTCTGTGTGTGTGTGTGTGATAGCGAACGAGAGAATACAGTGTGTGTTTATGGGCGTAGGAAAATAGTAGGTAATATCCATGTAAGTTTGATTATGAGTGACAATATAAGATGTGTTTCAAATCTATTCGAGTTTCCCATTCGAAGCTTAACCTGTAGTAATTTGTTTATTGCCTAGTATGCTGTCATTCTAAGTTACTGTTAATCGGATATTGAATGTTATGAATAACTGATCTTAAATATTTGCTTGTTATGTGATATGCAAGTAATTTAAAGTATTTATTTATTTATTGTTTTTATTTATTTATTTTTATTTTATTTTTTTTGTGTGTGCTCCCAAGACCTCCATCCAGCTTAAACAGAATACCCCCAAAATCCCCCATTGATATAAATGTGTACATTATTTGGCAGAAAAATGTCATGGCCGATGTACATACCTCCTGAATTTCTGATTTCCCTTTAATACGCGGATGTGAAAGACGAAGAAGAAGAGACGGAAGCCATTGCCATAAAACTCGAAAAACAAAAAGGTCTCAGGTTAAAAGAAAACGGAGATAGGGAAAGAGAAATCGAGACTGGGGTTGGCGGATGTCGCAGGGAAAACAGCAAAGGAGAAAAAGGGTGGAGAAAGCAGGACATTGTGAGGACAACTGAAGGAGTGGAAAAGTATATATAATAGGACCGAATATATTATCGGGTAAATTATGAACTTGGGTGGGGAATACACAAAGGAAGCATGTCAATAGCGTTTCTCCATGTAAGTTATGGGGAGATTTTTATTTAATTGATATTGTATTTATTTATTCATAATTATTATTTTTTAGTTTCCTCCCTAGACCCCTCCCTTCTTACATATCATGCAATGGTCTGAATCGTTGTTGACTCCACAAATGCATCGATCGGGCAGTCCTTCAATAGGCCAATCATACCTCAGTGCAATGGCATAACAAAATTCTTGTTTGTTGAAGTTGAAGCTTTCTCCCTTGGTTGGTAGTGTTGTCAGCCAATTTGAAGCACCCGTTTCTTGTGCTATTTGTATTGTTCTTACTAGTCTCTGGGAAAGTTGTTGCATCAGTTGTGCCAGGTAATTTTTCTGTGAGTTGTGCCTCTCTGACGTGATGGTCCTTTTGATGTTGTAAATATCTGCCTGGTCTACTTCCCTGTCAGAATCTTGTGCTATGATACGGTCAGTGAGATATCCTGTTCTCTAAACCGAGTTCTGGTGTTCCGTTGTCACCCTCTTCACCGGATTGATGATTCCAAGCCCTCCCAACCTAGAAGGAAGTGCGAGCAATTCCCTCTCTGTAGCACTTGGGGTCTGGGATTTTACCCACGCTGGGATGAGTTTGTCTCTGATGGCATCTTCCAGAGGTTGAAGTAATGCACTCACGTTTGGAACGGTACGCATCAAGTGAGTCCAGCGATGTTTGACCCCATGTGTAAATGTTGAATACGCAGCCTGTGGTTCCGTCCTTGCAATATTGGCCAGTTTTTCAATACATTGTATCCACTCCCTGACCTTCTCCTCTATGTATTGCTTTTTTAACTCTTCCGTGACGATCACCGCATCAAGGTGACGCTGTCCGTCCTTTGTTACAACCACTTCACTACCACTGAATGCTTCTACGGCACTTTCATAATGTTCTGGTTTTACTATTAGTATAAACTTACTGTCATTTGGATGGTATCCTATTTCTGGGCCTACACTTGATACTTGCTCCCACCAGTGCGTGAGATCGTTGACTTTTCCCGCTCCACTTGACTTGACTTGCGCTGTCTCATGGCGTGTTAAGAGTTGCAACACTGAAAGACCTAATGCATACATTGCCATCGCTACGGGGTCATCTTGTGTGGTTTCTTCCCTTGATTTCAGAGCCGATCCATGTCGTGTGTTCTGGTTGTTTACTATGAAGAGGTCAGCAGGCTGTTTATAGGGGTTCTTTATATGGCATAGCTGGGGCATTTTCTACTACTACTACTACTACTACTACTACTACTAATAATAATAATAATAATAATAATACATTGATTATTACTACTTTTTTTTCTATGTGAATGAGGGAGACAAAAGGCATAACTGCCTGCAGCGAGTGCCTCCCCAGAGTTGAAAGAGTGACAGGGCCAAAATCAAGGGACGTTCGAGCTAAAATGCCTGGACACACAGAGTTTGAAGCAATTTAAGTCATAGGAAGAGGAAAAGACTGAATCTGGGAGAGAGTTCCAGAGCTCAGCAGTTGCATAGAAGAAAGTCTGAGAATAGCGTTTCCTCTTTTGGGTTGGAGAGTTGCACAGAATAGGGGTGGGATTGTGTTGCAAGACGGGTACTACGTACCCTACGTAGAGGAGATGGTATACACTGGGAAAGCTCCGATTATAACTACTATTATAATTACTACTACTACTACTACTACTACTACTACTACAACAATGAAAAAACAACAACAACAACAACAAAATGGTAAAAATCAGACAAGCATATTGGCTTTCACTTGTATACCCGCCAAAGCTTTTAAGATCTCCCGTGCAACACGAAGGAATCGTGAGTGTGGCTTGGACCCCCAGCAGAGAGAAGGTTTATATGTTTTATACAACCAGTTTTGGCCAGATTGTGATTCATGCTCAAAGTGGTTCTTTAATCTCCATAATCTGACCTGTGGTTATCTCTAATACAAACAAAGACCTGTGGTTATCTCTAATACAAACAAAGACCTGTGGTTATCTCTAATACAAACAAAGACCTGTGGTTATCTCTAATACAAACAAAGACCTGTGGTTATCTCTAATACAAACAAAGACCTGTGGTTATCTCTAATACAAACAAAGACCTGTGGTTATCTCTAATACAAACAAAGACCTGTGGTTATCTCTAATACAAACAAAGACCTGTGGTTATCTCTAATACAAACATAGACCTGTGGTTATCTCTAATACAAACAAAGACCTGTGGTTATCTCTAATACAAACAAAGGCCTGTGGTTATCTCTAATACAAACAAAGACCACATAATATTTAAACACACATAATATTTAAACACATAATATTTAAACACATAATATTTAAACACATAATATTTAAACACATAATATTTAAACACACATAATAGTACTTCAATGTGTTATTATTATAAGACTGACATATTCTTGTGAACATGGAAGAGGTTAGTGGAAATTACACTATAGTCCGTTCATTCTAGGTTGGGCAGAAATCGTAACCTCTAACCTCTCATAACTCAAAAAGGACTAGAGTAATCGAGCTATTATTTCTACCAAATAGGAAGACTTGGCTAGGGAATACGTGTATAAATTGACAGCTCATTTGCTCTATCCCTTTTTGAGTTACAGAGGTCAGAGGTTACGATTTCTGCCCAAGCTAGAATGAACGGACTAAAGCATAGGATGGGTCAGGATAGGTTGACCAATAACAGGGTTGCAATATATACGAGCCATTTCTTCTTGGTTGTATACAAAAAAACTCTCTCTTTCCCGCGAGTCCAAGGAGACAAATGACTTGCCAGGCGTCACAAAGGGCCGAGCATTCAGGGTTCGAACCCTTGCCTGGGCTATTACAGTACGTACTCTGTACCGGCGACGTCTTTTCAATTAATTTTACGTATATTTAGACGATTGTGTGCAGTTTAAGAAGGATCTGTGGTAGTAAAATTGGTTAAGTGAGATAGTTCAAAGCCTGTTAATTGCTGGAGGCCCTTTGTAAGCTGAATAAAATCGCCTAACAGTAACCAGAATAGTTAAAAAGCCATGGCCGATACAGAAGGGGTTAACCGGTATCACACGAACAGTTATGCCCTCAATAGTTCAACACTGGTCTGGCAGCTTATGATGTAAGCTGCTTAACGGGGGATGGGTGCTTTTCTGGCCCCCTTTCCCCCCATATTTAGTCCTATTAGAATTCAGATTTTGGGACATTCGGCCCACTCGTTTGGCGATTTTAAGACCTATCACCCCATTTCTTTGTCGATATTAAGACCTTTCGTGCCATGTAGGTGTCGATTATATTCTGGCGAGCGATAGCGAGCCTGTAATTTAGGAGGAACCGGGCTTTGGACGGAAAAGTTGTCTGCCGAAAAATGTGCACATTTGTCTAGAAGGGGGATCTTAGGGATGTAATTGTAAAGCTTGTTGGAGGTTTAGGGAGGAAACTAAGAAAACAATACAACATAAATATATCGACCAATAAATCCGCGCCCCCCCCTCCCCCCCCCCCTTAAAAACCTCTATCACCTAAACTAAATCTCTCATCAGTCTAGTTTCCGATACCAGTGCAGAAGATCCCAGAAAATTGTTTAGCACCGATTGTCGAGGATAAAAGCTCCCGTGTGCCCCCCCCCCCCCCCCCCCCCCCACACACACACACACACACACACACACGTATAGTCTGGGTTGGGTACGAGGAGGGGTGCTTGGTTTAGTCTGGGGCACCAATGTAGGTCACAATGACTTTATTTATTTATTTATTTATTTTTGTTTTCCCCTATAGGTCTTGCTGATTTATTTCCTGAATATTGTGTTTTATATGTTCGTAGACAGTTTTATTTTGTCCACATATATTGGTTGAAATAGTTAGCTGGAATTTGGCAAGCATATTTGTATGATATTATTATGTTCCTTCCAACAACCAACCATACTCCCAAAATCGATCAATGAAATTTACAAACACATGTGGCAGTCCGTGGACTCGAATCCAGGACGCTCACACCGAAAACCAACACCTCATGCATCGCACCACGTAGACAGTTAAAGAATGGTGGACACTGCCTACGATTTATTATGCAACTTCGAATCCTGCATATCAATCTAAGCATGTACACACATCCCAACTGCAACTCACGTAGGCTATGCATATGTGAATGGAAAGAGCAATTAATGGGGCCTTAACCACTAGGGAAGTCCTCTCGATAAATTACCCCTGAACCAATATCAATTATTATGTTCCTTCCAACAACCAACCATACTCCCAAAATCGATCAATGAAATTTACAAACACATGTGACATGGAAAATTGCAACCTATAATATATTTATGGATGGATTTTGCTCAATGTTCTATCACAAGTACATTTTTACCCGCTGAATCCACGTTTTCAACTTTAAAAGTCGTCTGTAGCCCAAACTAAATGTCCAAATTAATTTTACCTGGTGCCATTCGATTTCTCTCGCCCAACACCTTTCATACATGGTATTAGATTCCCTTTTAGAAAAGCCATTCGGCCAGAATCAATTTTTTTTTTTTTTTTAAATACCTGGGTTTTAGTCCAGGCGAAGCCGAGTACCTTGGCAGGTCATGTACCTTGCAGGTCAATGTTCGAATGTTGTGTTTTCAAAGGTATATGTGGATTCCTCTCGCCGTTGCGATTCCAACGGTATTTATTTAAAAATAATGCTTGATTCTGGGCGAATGGCTTTCCTAAAATGGAATATATATACCATGTATGGAAGGTGTTGGGCGAGAGAAATCAAATGGCACCAGGTAAAATTAATTTGGACATTTAGTTTGGGCTACAGAAGACTTTTAAAGTTGAAAAAGTGTTCATTTCGGGCGTTTCTGGAGGTCAAATCAAAATCGAAATCCTAAGTAATGATCCGATTTGAATTTTGTTTGTGGCATTGGATTCAGCGGGTGAAAATGTACTTGTGGTAGAAAATTGAGCAAAATCAATACATAAATAACCCGTCTATGGGTGATTTAGAAGTTTTCATAATACAAAATAGCCTAATGGGACTAAAAATGGTCTAACAAATTATATATATACCGTTAAAATCGCAACGACGAGAGGAATCTATATATACCCTTGAAAGCACAATATTCAACACTCAAAAATAGGTATATTGGGCCTAAAAATGGTCTAAATGAATAAAATAAATATATCGTTGGAATCGCAACGACGACAGAAATCCATATATACTAGAAAACCCAAAACATTCAACATAAAAAATATGTCTATTGGGCCTAAAAATGGTCTAAATAAAAATAATATATACCGTTGGAATCGCAACGGCGAGAAGAATCCACATATACCTTTGAAAACACAATATTCGAATATGACCTGCCAAG
>CM064517.1:28333466-28510966 GCA_032716605.1 Paralithodes platypus
CACAAGCACACGTATATAAAGCACATAGACAGTTTCAAACACAAGCGACACTTAGTACAAAACACATATAGGCAGTTCCCACAAGCACTGGTATATCAAACACAGATTACAGGTTCACACAAGGGCACAGCGGTATAGATACATAAGATGCACCTATACAGTTGTTCACACAAGCAGCACGTATATAAAACACATATACAGGGGTTCACCCAAGCACACGTATATACAACACATATACAGGTCACACAAGCACCCGTATATAAGACACTATACAGTTCACACAAGCACACGTATATAAAACACAGATACAGTTCACACAATCACACGTATATAAAGCACATAGTACAGTTCAGCACAAGCACAACACATCATATAAACACAGTATAGCGAATTCACACAATCACACGTATATAATAAAGGCCCTATAAACAGTTCCCACAAGGTCACACGTATATAAGAGGTGCGGGGACATATACAGTTCCCACCATCGGACACGTAGCTAAAACACCATATACATTTCACACCATCAAAACACATAAAACAGTTCACACAATTCACACGTATATAGAACACCATATACGGTTCACACCAGGGCACGTATAGTGAAAGGACAGCATATACAGTTCACACCAGCAAAAACACATATACAGTTCACACGCATAACACAAACGTATATAACACACATAGTGTCCAGGGAATTTCACACCAGGGCAGGCAACTATAATAAAACATCATATACAGTTTGCACAACCACACAGGCACAAGTTCACAGTATAAACAGTGTCGGCAGGCCAGCACACTGGTATATAACCCACATATGACAGTGGTCACACCAGCACCTGTATATCAAACACAGTAGGTACAGTTCACACAAGCACAGGCGTATATAAAACACATATCAGGGAGTTCAGGGGGCACCAGCGACAGGCGGATATAAACCACATATACATAATGGGGTCACACGCGAGCACACGTATATAAAACCCATAATTTCAGTTCCACACAAGCACACTTCTATAAAACACAGTATGGTGTAAAATTCACACAAGCACACTTATATAAAACACATAATATACAGTTCACACAAGCACACGTATATAAAACACATGATAGCGTGTGCACAGACAAGCACACGTATAGTACAACAACAGATACAGTTCCCACAAGCACGACATATATAAAAAACACATAATCAGTTCACACCCAGCACACGTAAAACGGACATATACAGTTCACACAAGCACAGTCGTATATAAAACACATAATATACAGTTCAAACACAAGCACACGTAGTATAAAAGCACATATACAGTTTCACACAAGCACACGGGGTATTATAAAAGGCACATAGTACAGTTTTCACATCCAGCACACGTTATATACAACACGATATAGCAGTTTCACACAAGCACACAGTATATAAAACACATAGTTAACAGTTCACACAGAGCAGCCCGTATATAAAACACATAATATACGTTTACCCATAAGCACACGTAATATAAAACACCGATATACAGTGCACACAAGCCACACGTATCTAAACACATAATATACAGTTTTACACACAGCACAACGATATATAAAACACATAAACAGTTCACACAAGCCACACTATATAAAAAACATTAATATAACAGTTTCGGACACCAAGCACACGTATATTAAAACAGCATATACATTGTTCACAGGCAAGCACAAGGTAATATAGAAACACAGTAATACAGGTTTTACACACGGCACACATATATAAAACACATAGACAGTTCACACAGCGGCGCACGTATATACAATCACATAATATACAGTTTACATAAGCACACGTCTATAAAACCACATATACATTTTCACAACAAGGCACACGTATACACAAAACACATAATATAATTTACACAAGCACACCTATAAGAAAACCCATATTACAGGTTCACCCAATCACCGTATAAAAACACATAGACAGTTCACACAATCACACGTATATAAAACACATATACAGTTCACGACAAGCACACGTATATAAAACACATATACATTTCACACAAGGCGAGGCACCCGTAATAATAAACCACATCTATACAGGTTTTCTTGGACACCAGCACAGCGTATTGAATAAAACACATATGACAGTGGTCACACAAGCCGAGCAACGTATATAAAAACCACTATACAGTTTCACAACCAAGCACATTCGTATATGTCAAAGGACACATATACAGGTTCACACAATGGCACACGTATATAAAACACATAGGGGTACAGTGTCACACAAGCACAACACGTATATAAACGCAGATAACTGCGAGTTCACACAACTGCAGCACGTATAGTAAAACACCGTTCGTACAGTTCACACAAGCGGCCACGTATGCAATGACGCGGCGCTATACAGTTCACACAAGCACGACGGTATAAACCACATATACAGTTTCACACAAGCACACTTATATAAAACACTCGGCAATAATTGCATTGTGGTATGGTCTTATGACTTTACTTTGGTATATCATAGGCCTATACGAGCACGGAGGAGGGAAAACAGAGAACAGTATGGTGGGCAATTTGGTACCTTGTGATGTTGTAGTATGCGAGAGAGTAGAGGAGAGAGAGAGAGAGAGAGTAAGAGTGAGGAGAGAGATGAGTATATAGAGAGAGAGAGAGAGATAGGGAGATGAGGGAGTGCGGAGAGAGAGAGAGAGAGAAAAGAGATGAGAGCAGAGAGAGGTAGAGAAGGGGGGAGAGAGCAGAAGGGAGAGAGGAAGAGAGAGAGAGGACAAGAGAGGAGAGAGAGAGATAGAGCGGTCACATGAGGTATAGGGAGAGAGAGAGAGAGAGAGAGAGAGGGAGAAGAAGAGTGAGAGAAAGGTAAACAAATAACTCCTATTAATAGCAATTCCGGGTACAAACCCAATATAAATTTGCCCATTGTTCCTTGACTGCCCTTTATATCGGCCCCTGTCCATTGAGTTCAACGTAAACAGATGGAGAGAGAACAATGGGGACTCTGGAGGACACACTTACGAGATGGGGGGGCGAGGATAAAGAAGCTAGAATAATGGCTGACTTACTCTTACTCTCTCTCTCTCTCTCTCTCTCTCTCTCTCTCTCTCTCTCTCTCTCTCTCTCTCTCTCTCTCTCTCTCTCTCTCTCTCTCTCTCTCTCTTTCAAGATCAGAGGGATGTAGACTTCATCGTATTATATGCCAGAGACTCTAAAATAACTGGCCTTTCTTTATACACAGCTGGGTGCCGAAATAAAATGAAGAACTCAGGGTAGCAGTACTCTCCAAAAACTATGTGGATAATAAGAAAGCTTTTATTACCCTGTAGCTTTGAAGCTTAAGGGGAGATTTTTTTTTTTTTCTGGACCCTCTTCTCCCTCATGTTTAGCCCCATTAGTTATGCAATTGTAAGAGGTTCACCGCATTAGTTTGACGATTTTAAATTTTTGGCCCAATTTCTTTATCAATTTTAAGACCTTTCGTGGCATTAACTTGTCGTTTTTGTTTTCCTGACCTGCGTTACCGAAGTTCTAATTTAGGAGGAATCGATCTTCGGCCGGGACATTTTTGTACCGAAAAACGTACACATATTTATTGAAGGGGTGTCTTTATATATTTTTCGAAGCTTGATGGAGGCCTAGGGAGCAAACTAAAAAGCTCCCCTTAAAAGGATCGAACAGGTAAAACAGAAAATCTCAAACATTGAAATGGTTACACGATTAATTGACGAGGAAACTTTTGTTCAACAATAGCAGACGTGCCCTAGAGGATGTAGCAAAAAAGAATACAAGAAAAAAGAACTAGATAAGCTAAAGAGGTTGACGTTATCTGGCGGACATGGCCTTTTCACCAGAGTCGTGCAAGATGTGTGAAACAAAGAGGTTCCCTACGTGGTTGAAATCTGCATTAATACTGGAGAGGTAAAGAAACTCACGGACCCCTCATATTTTACATTATGTAAGTACAAGCCTACAGTATACCTGGGACTGATATGTGATTGAATTTGTTTGTATATATTATTATAAATCAATATATACAATTGATTGTATATATTATTATAAATCAATATATACAATTGTTTGTATATATTATTATAAATCAATATATACAATTGTTTGTATATATTATTATAAATCGATATATACAATTCATTGAAGAATATAATCCAGAAGTTACTTCAGAGCCTTAGATTTACAAAAACAAAAAAACTAGAAGGGCACTCGGGAGAGCGAATACTTGCACTAACACAGGCGGGGGTATGTGCTCTACCAATCGCCTTTTAAATAGAATCAATTCTTCCTGCGCGCATGACGCATATCCTATCTAGCCACCAAATTTCGTGAACATTGGTTACTAACTTTGTGCGCCGCCTAGACTGACGGAGGTATGTGCTCTACCGATCACCTACGAAATTGAATCGTTCTTCCTTGTCGCATACCCTTTCTGCCCACCAAATATTCATTAATATCGGTTCATAACTTAGTGAGATATCTTGTTCACAAACAAACAGACAAATGAGTGTATTGCACTATATCATCTCCATTTTGCAATCGACAATGTACCCCTGTAAAAGTCTGAGTTCTTTGAGATATAATAAAATATTTTCAACATTTAACTCACTCTCTCTCTCTCTCTCTCTCTCTCTCTCTCTCTCTCTCTCTCTCTCTCTCTCTCTCTCTCTCTCTCTCTCTCTCTCTCTCTCTCTCTCTCTCTCTCTCTCTCTCTCTCTCATAATTCCCCTCCTCCTCCTCCCCTTCCTCCTTTCCTTCTGTGTGTGCTTGCCTCCTCCCCTCCCCTCCCTGCTTGCAACCCTTCACCCCAGCATGTTAAGCAGTCACGACTTCTCTAAATATAGCTATAATTACCACCTCACCTCACCTCACCTCACCTCACCTCACCTCTCCTCTCCTCTCCTCACCACTCACTCCCCTCCTTCCCTCATAATAACTCTATTATCTCTTGAGTCGTCTTCACGCTCTTAATTGAATTGAGAGGGACATTATCATATAGTATTCTTGCCAAGCGTATTATTATGTTTTCGGAGGTGGCTGGTTTTGGATGGAAAGGTTATGTGGGGTGGGGAGTAGAGGAGGTGGGAGACTAGTGGAAGGAAGGTGGGATGTGGAGGAGTGGAAGGGGTGTGGGAGAAGGGTATTTGACACGGGAGGGAGTGTTGGTGGTAAAGTTTATTTGAACGGAAGCTGGGAGTGGCGGGGGATCTGATATGGAAATTGAAGGGTGCTATGTGGAGAGAAGTAGGAGTAGTGGATGTTGACGGAATTATTAAAGGTAAAAAATGGAGGTAGAAGTGAAGAAATGTAGGACAAATATATATGGAAGAAAAGAGGGAGTGAGGGTAAGGTGTGAAATTAGAAGAAGGATTCAGTAGATAAGACAGAATATATAGTAGAAGTGGATGTGTAGAGTGTAGAAAAGAGGAAGAGACAGGGGTGGAAAGCTAAGGGTATGTACAATGCAAAAGTGGATTTGGAGATCAGAGACTGGTAGTGGTTGATAGTACTATAGGCAAAAGGAAGATAATACAGTTAGTGGATAGAAAGGATATTTTGGATGGTTCAGTGCACAGTATATTGAATATTGGAATAGCATTAGTGTTGGAATGTACGGGAAACGAAGGAGGAGTGGTAATGAGAGGCATAAGGAGGTAGGGGAGAAAATATTATGCAAAATAGAAGACATGTGGAGTGAAGCAAAAACCAGGCTGTTAAGCGAGAGACTATGCACCCCCAGGCCCTTAAACAAAATCCCGTAGAAGTGATTACATTTCCATAACAAGACTACTTCATTCTAATTGTCCTGTATTCCCTCTCACACTCAATCTAGTCCCAAAACGACACTGCCCCAGTTACACACCTTCGTAAAGAGGACTGCTCGTGTAAGAGAAGGAAGTCGTGGAGTGGGTTACGTTGGCAGATGAGGTAGTGGGTTGGTTGATGGCATAAGGAAGGCAGGAGGGATGGTGTAAGGTGGAAGAGTGGGTGTAGGTGGAATACTACTGTAGTGGTAGGTATGTGGGAAGTATGGGAGGTGGAATGACTGGGGAATTTATAATGGGGAGGAGGAAAGGGAAGCCAAGAATCGAGTCATTATTACGTGGAAATGTATGGTTAGGAAATGCTGCTAACTATTCACGAGAGCATAGATGTTCTGTTCTTTGGAAAACTTAATACAACATATAATTAACGTGAGTACTTACCAGCAGAGGAGACGCCCAATTGACCATCCAACGTTGCTCTGTGGAGTAGAAAATCGATTAAAATGGCAAACTCCTATACATTGAATATATTACAAACACATAAGGTCAACTAATCAGAGACAAATACATGTAACCATAGAGATAAAGAGAATAGAGAAAGGGTGCACTAAATAAAGAAAACACAAACTTTAAACATATATATAACTGACAAAATATAAAGGTGGAGTAGTACAAAATAAAATATACACATCAAACGTACGGTATTCATATGATTAAGAAAGAAGATAAATGGGCTATCATTTTTTAGTCTAACAATACCAGGAGATCTAAATGCAAATGAACACCTCGACCCAGCTGCATCATAATTTTGGAACAACAAGGGGCCCGAAGCTGTGTGTACAAATAGGGAGGGTGCCTTTCATTATTCAAGCACACACACACACACACACACACACACACACACACACACACACACACACACACACACACACACACACACCTCCTACTTGGCACACAATAATTCACTCACACATAGCCAATATTGTCTTTCTTTCTCACACACATAAACACTAACTCCTTATACCAATTCATCCCTTCCTCACACACATATACATACCTACATATTCACACAAACAAGCACATCACTTCCAATCAACTCTCTCTCTCTCTCTCTCTCTCTCTCTCTCTCTCTCTCTCTCTCTCTCTCTCTCTCTCTCTCTCTCTCTCTCTCTCTCTCTCTCTCTCTCTCTCTCTCTCTCTCACAGCTGTTACAACCCAGGTACCGCCCAATATAAACTCCCCCTTGCTGTTAGCCCACACCACAAATCGACCTCCGAGTGTGTGTGTGAGAGAGAGAGAGAGAGAGAGAGAGAGAGAGAGAGAGACGGAGAGAGAGACGGAGAGAGGGGGGGGAGAGAGAGAGAGAGAGAGAGAGAGAGAGAGAGAGAGAGAGAGATCTGCTTGTAAGTAAGACAATGCGTATATGTGTCAGTGCCCATGTGTAAATATGTGTATGAGTCCATGGGTGTGGAGCATCAAGACAAAGTGAGATATCCCGCCAACAAGCCACCAGCCCCTTGAAACATGAACGTCAGCATATCTTCATCTGTGGCAAGCATCACGCCATTCACCCCTGGCTATGTGGACAAATATGGAGGGTGGCTTATAATTTATGATCATAAACACACGCACATACGCACGGTTGCGGCGTAGACTCACAAAAAAGTACTCGACTCTCTCTCTCGCTCTGTGTGTGTGTGTGTGTGTGTGTGTGTGTGTGTGTGTGTGTGTGTGTGTGTGTGTGTGTGTGTGTGGTGTGTGTGTGTGTGTGTGTGTGTGTGTGTGTGTGTGTGTGTGTGTGTGTGTGTGTGTGTGTGTGTGTGTGTGTGTGTGTGTGTGGAGGGTAGCTTTATAGATTGCTATTAAGGTCAGTAGGCGGTACCGATTTAACAGCTATTGGTGTTGGTATGCTTGAATGGGTGGAGTGTGGTTTATCTGAGCACGGGAGCATGTGTGTGTGTGTGTGTGTGTGTGTGTGTGTGTGTGTGTGTGGGGGGGTGGGGGGGGGGGGGGTGGCCAGCATATATATTTTTTGTTTTGAGAGCAAGCTAAATTTGTAAATTTTTCGATAGAAAAATTTCTCCGGCAAAGCCGGATTTCTTCATACAATGCTGGCTTGCTATCGCTCGCCAAGAAGATATCTACACCTGGATGGGGATAAACGTCTTAAAACAGTTGGTTGCATGGGGCCGAAAGGATACAAGCCAGGGAAAGAGAGAAAAGGAGAGGAAGAGACAAATAAGTCGGTGACCCCTATTTAAATCCTTGTTGAGATATTTGTAACAGTAATGTGGTGGGGAGTGGCTGGGGCAGGACAGGGAATATGGAGCAGGGCGGTGGGGGGGGGGGGGGGGCAGACGAACGGGACAGGTGAGATTGGTATTGGTTGACAGTGGGTAGTGGGGGGGCGGGGGAGTGAAGGCAGTTGAGGAGGTGGTAGGAGGTTGGGAGTAGGGGGTGTACAAGTGGTGGGGAGGTAATAGGGGGTGTCGGGTGGAAGTGAGGACAGGCGGGGAGGTAGGAGGGGGTTGGGGAGATGGGTGATAGTGGGGGTATGTTAGTAAGGGCAGGTGTGTTTGGTGAAGGGGGCTGAGGTGGTGGAAAAGGGTTGGTAGTGGTGGTAGACAATGGGAAGAAGTGGGGTGATGAAAGGGGGGATGAATGGGACAGAAGAACGGGACAGGTGAGTTGGTGGACGGGGGTTGGGGTGCTGGACAGGAGTTGGTAGTGGTGGTGGACAGTTCGAATAGGTGGGGGGGGGGAGAGGGAATGGGTGGGACACAGAAACTGGAACAGGTAAGAGAGGGAAAGAGGTTGGGGTGGTGGAAAAGGGTTGATAGTGGTGGTGCTAGACAGTGCAGGAATAGGTGGGGTGATGGAAGGGGGTATAGGTGGGACAGGAGAGCTGGTGGAAAGGGGTTGGGGTGGTTGTTGTTGTTGTTGTTGTTCCCTAAGCTGCCTGGCCGAACAGCCCCAAGGCCCCGAGTAAGGCCAAGGCCATAAACGAGCGCCCCCACAGAACCCTCCCTGCCGACCACAATAAAGCCTGGGTGACCGAAGCCACTCCATGGCGGGGAGCTGAGAGGGTGCGTAAACGCCCGGGAAACCAAAGCCCCACCCAGGGCCCTGTGCCCCTCAGCAATTATGAAGAGAAAGTTGAGGGGCAAAGGAATAATGTGACGCTTTAGCTTCCAATCTTGGTAGATTGGGAGGTCAATCCACGGAAGAGACGCCGTCACTTGAGATTTAGAAAATATATAAGTAAAAGGAACAGTCAGAGTAAGCTATGGGTATGGCAGAGATCGCTCAGGTCTCACTCTGATAGACCAGCCCATCGCCGGGGTGGTAATTGGCAGTGTGCGTTGTGTTTAAGTAGGACAGGATGAGACAAATGTGGTGAGGTGAACAATGGAAAACAGATGGTTGTAGATTGGCCAAAGAATGTTTGTTGAACAATGTAGGTCAAAGAAGCAAGGCAGACAATGATAAAGGCCTTTAGATTGAGAAGGATGAGGCAAGAAGAACAAGAGACGAATTGAGATATATGGCAACAAAAATATGTTAATCTAATTCATTACAAAGAAACAGCTGTTAAACCTTTTTTCTATATTTGGATAATGCAGATACAGTTGGAATTATTTTAACTATTATCGAAAGATCTACATTAATTTACAATAATTGGTAATAGTAATTCATATAACTCCAGCAATGATATTGTAGGAGCAAGCCCAAAAATATACCCGACTGAAAATATGACTGGAAGTTAAAAATAATATTGCAGGCAGGATTTGGAGTAAACTGGGACAATAAATACCCAATATACAGCATAATATAACTTGATAGTAAAGGTGGATGAGAGAAAGGAGGAGACAAGAATGATAAATAGTGTGAAAGTTAAGAACAGGACAAATATGTAGAGGAGGGTGGGGCAAGTAGAACATATATATAGATTACGAACCAGAGTGAAAATCGGTATCGTGTATGAGTGCGCATATAACTATTAGTGTGGCTGAGCGGTACCACACTCACCTGGAGCGTGGGAGACCCAGAGCACCGTAGGTTTATTGACTTATGGGCAGGGCTTTCCATACCCTTATTGACTTATGGGCAGGGCTTTCCATACCCTTAGCTGTACTGGCGGATATTAGAGGTGCGGCAGACCAGCTGATTACACAGGTTACAGACTACATTGCATGTCACGGGATTCCCATAAAGGTCATCTTGAGGCTACAATAACGACAATACAACCAGTAACTTCACATCCACAGCCATTCCAACAGAACAATGCTATTCCATATGCACATGGGGGGGTAAGATGGCTATTAAGGGGAGATATCGACTTGAGGGATTTTTTTCTGGACCCCATTCTCCCTCATGTTTAGCCCCATTGCTTTTGAGATTTTAAGACAGTCGCCCCATTAGTTTGGCGATTTTAAGAACTTTCACCCCATTTATGTCACTTTTAAGACCTTTCGTGCCATTTAGGTGTCGATTTTATCCTGGCGAGCGATAGCGAGCCTGTAATTTATGAGGAACCGGCCTTCGGCCGGGACATTTTTCTACCGAAAAATGTACAAATTTATCTTGAAAGGGGGTCAAGGGGGTTTAATTTTAAGCTTGATGGAAGTCTAGGGAATAAACTAAATACCCCCCCCCCTTAAAGCAGTATCTGTGGTAGTAAAATTGGTTAGATGAGATAGTTCGAAGCCTGTTAATTGCTGGAGGCCCGATTTATACTGAATAAAGTTGTATACAAGTACCCAGAATAATGTTAATAAGACGTCCCCGGTATAGAAAGGGTTACGCTATACACCAGTTGACCACTTGCGAGTTCCAGGCTATAAGGAAGTTGGGGCCGTAAACATCGAGATCAAACAGATGTGCAATAATAATAATAAGGTAGGTGTATGATGGATATATAAATGATGTTGAATTTGGGTGTTATGTATTTGTTAATGTAGTACACCCGTATTATAGCCGGTAATTCTGCTTAAGGGGATACTACTCGCTTTTTCTGGACCCCCTTCTCCCTCATGTTTAGCATATTAGGTGTGAGGTTGTAAGACGTTCGTTCCGTTAGTTTGGCGATTTTGAGACTTCGCCTCATTTTGTTATCAATATTAAGACTTTTCGTACCCTTTAGCTGTCAATTGTTTCCTGGGGCGAGCGATAGCGAGCCTCTAATTTTAGAAGGAACCGGCCTTCGGCCGGGAAATGTTTCTGCCGAAAAATTTACAAATTTATCTTCAGAGGGGGTCTAGGGGGTATTTTTTGTAAGCTTGATGGAGATTTAGCGAGGAACCAACAAACAAATAAATAAATAAATACCGGGTATATAGCCCAAACAAACAAGCAGTACCCTCTTAATATCAATATCTACGGCTCCAGCTTCCTTATAGCAAGGAACGCGCAAGTGGTCAGTTACCCCGTGCCCTATATACCCGCCCATTCCATTCTCAGTCACGCCCTAGTTGTTTCAGGAGTGAGGAAATATGTAGTAGTGTATGTAGTAATCCCACACGGGCGGTCATCAAAGGGGCATCTGCGGTGGCTGTGTGGTTAGTGTGTGTGTGAGGGGGGGGGGGGTTGTGACGGAATGAGAGTGAGATAATATAGGAAAAAATCATGGAAAACGGAAAATACGATAAGGGTAAAATGCGGATAAACGTTGAACGGAGATTAGACATAAGAATGATGTGAACATAATGAGAAAACGTTTATTATAGCAATAAAACGAAGAAGAATATCAACATCACCCTTACCAAGAAAAATAACAAAAATAATAAATAACAGCAATATACTAAGCAAATATATATGCCATAAACCACAATACGGACAGCAAATATACAAACACCATCAAACAATAACAATACCAACAATATATTTGCCAACAAGAAGAACACCAACAAACAAAAACACAAACAACAACAATATCAACAACATTTACAACAACCCAAATGCAAAGAACAGTATCAACAACAAACAAAGACATAAACAACGACAATATCAACAACAGCAACAATAACAACATCAACACTAACGAAACAAAGAACAGTATCAACAAACAACAAAGTATCAACACAATCACCAACACTAGGTAAACAATATAAACAAACAAACAGAAAAACCAACACCAGGTAAACAATATCAAGAACATATCAACACAAACACCAGGTAATTAATATAAACAAAACAACACACACACCAAAACCAGGTACCTGTACTCAATATCAACAACACACACACCAACACCAGGTAAACAATATCAACAACACACACACCAACACCAGGTACACAATATAAAAACAACACACACTCCAACACCAGGTAAACAATATCAACAACACACACACCAACACCAGGTACACAATATAAAAACACATAAACATCAACACCAGGTAAACAATATCAACAACACACACACCAACACCAGGTACTCAATATCAAAAACACACAAACATCAACACCAGGTAAACAATATCAACAACACACACACCAACACCAGGTACATAATATAAAAACAACACACACTCCAACACCGTCACCAGGTAAACTATTCACCCCACAGTATACTATTATCCAGGTCAGAGACAATGTGAACCATCTGTCTACCTCCTAAACTGACTGAACACCTTGCTCTATATACCTGACTGACACAAATACATCAACAGCAACCACAACGACGACAACATCAACGAAACAATAACAAGATTAATATGAACAATCGCACTAGCAACAATTGTTATACTAATTCATACTTTTTTCAACCAACCAACTTTACTTCCAAACTCAATTAACGAAATCAACAAATACATGCGGTACTCCAAGGACTCGAACCTAGGATACCCACATCAAAATTCCGCGCAAAAATAACAAAAACAACAACAGAAAATCAAGCGCACGCACAACAATAACATGAATAGAAACAAACAATCATATTAACAACAACAACAGCAACAACCACAACAAACTACAACAACAACAAAAGCAGCAACCAACCCGCAAAAATATAAATAACAACAATAATATAAACTAATTACATCAACCACAACAACAATACTGGTACCGTACTAAAAGATAACTATACTTTCAACCACTGACGCTCATATATCTGAATATCAAAACACAAGGACTTATTATAATGTTTTAACATTGTATATCTTTAGGTAATATATCTTAAAAACGCATCCTCTTAAGCTGAATCATTCAAACGGATTTTCTTAAGCTGAATCTCACAAACTTATATTCTTAAGCTGAATCTCTTAAGCTTAAATCTTTAAAAAAATATGTAAAACTCACTTAAACCTAAAATTAAAAAGCATAATTCCTTAAACATAAATTATTATATTTTTAGCATAGTCTTTTTTAATTGATATTCCTGAATGCCTAAGCTCCCAAAATTTACTCTTACAAACTCGAGGAATTGTATTCTAATAAGCCTTAAGGGGAAATTTGTATCAAATTTGTCTATATATTTGATATATTTATTATTACTATTTATGTATTTATTTATTTTTTTAGTTTCCTCCCTAGACCCCCATCATGTTTAATAAAATATCCAACTTTGAGATATTTAGATATATGCGTGCAAACAAAACGAGACAGAGATAGGGGCGAGGGAACGCGTTCGTGGTCCCGGACCCTAAGAATAGGAGCTTTGAATGTGCGTGGATGTAGTACGAATGAGAAGCGAGAGGATATTGGAAGGTTATAATGAAAGAAGGATGTATGATGTCCTTGCACTGAATGAAACAAAGATGAAAGGAGAGGGAGAAGTGGATTTTGGAAACGTGATAGGTAGAAAGTCTGGAGTAGACGAGGGAGTCAGGGGGAAAGAAGGAGTGGCTATTATTGTGAAGGAGGAGTTGAGAGTTTATAAAAGAGTGGAAAGAGGTGTCATCAAGGCTAATGTGGGTGAGAATGCGGTTTAAGGGTGAAAGGTGGATTTTTGTAAGTGCATATGGACCAGGAAGTGAAAGAGAGTTAGACAAGGTAGAGGGTTTCTGGGAGGATTTGAGAGATTGTCTACAAGGGTTTGATGAAAATGTTATAGTTTTAGGGGACCTAAATGCTAGGGTAGGAAATGAGCCTGTTGAGGGAGTCATCGGTAGTTTTGGTGTGGATGGTGTAAACGAGAGTGGAGAAAGACTGAAAAATGTAAGTGAAGAGTGTAGATTGAGTGTAGGTAATACGTTCTTCAAAAAAAGGCGTATACACAAGTACACCTGGCATAGACTTGTGAGGGGAGAGATTGTAGAAAGGGCATTGATGGATTATGTGCTGGTGACAAGGGAAAGATTGTGTAGACTGCTGGATGTGAATGTGATGAGAGGTGAGGCGGAAGGTATGTCAGATCATTACCTGGTGGAGGGAAAGCTAAGAGTTAAGAGTTACAGGAGAATAAGAGACAAGCGTGAAGTAAGAGAGGTAATAAAAGTTAGTGAGTTAGAGAAGAGTGAAAAAGAGAGGGAGTACAAGGAAAGACTAAATGAAAAGTGGATGGAAGTGAGAGAGATGGAAGAGAGAGAAGTAGAGGTTGAATGGCAACAGTTTAAGGAAGGAGTGAAAGTAAGTGCAGAGGTAGTATGCGGCAAAAGGAAAGTAGGAGGCAGAGGTATCAGGAAGGGAAGCGAGTGGTGGAATGATACGGTGAGAAAGGCAGTTGAGGAGAAGAGACAGTGTTTTGAGAGGGTTTTACAGGATGGTAGTGTTGAGGTATGGGAGAGGTACAAGGAGAAAAGGAGAGAGGCAAACGGAAAATTAGAGAAGCGAAAAAAAGATGCAAACGAAAGGTGGGGTCAAAGGCTGAGTGAGAATTTTGAAGAACGAAAGAAGATGTTCTGGAAGGAGGTAAATAAAGTAAGGAAAGGAGGACAAAAGAGGGAAGAGTCAGTGAAAGATGAAAATGGAGAATTACTAGTGCAACCAGTTGAAGTGAGGAAAAGATATGCCGAGTATTTTGAATCTTTGTTAAATACAAGAGATGGAAGAGAAGCAGTGATTGAAGCAGAGGTGGATGGAGATAGGTTACCCAGACCACCCAGGTGGAAGGGAATGAATGAAAGGATTGAGGAAAATGAGGTGAAAGAAGCAGCGAAACAAATGAGAGCGGGAAAAGCAGAAGGTTTGGATGGTATTGCTGTGGAGTGTATAAAGAAGGGTGGAGATGTGATAATAGATTGGTTGGTGAGACTTTTCAATGTGTGCTTTGCTGTGTCAATGGTACCAATAGACTGGAAGAGTGCATGTATTGTGCCGTTGTACAAGGGGAAGGGAGATCGGCAGGAGTGTTCAAGTTATAGAGGTATTAGTTTATTGTCAGTGGTTGGAAAGCTGTATGGCAGGGTGTTGATAGAGAGGATAATAAAGTGTACGGAAGTTGCAATAGGAGAAGAACAGTGCGGTTTTAGGAGGGGAAGAGGGTGCGTGGATCAGATGTTTGCAGTAAGACAGTTATGCGAGAAGTATTTAGAGAAGCATGAGATATTTTGGGCTTCTATGGACTTGGAAAAAGCGTATGATCGTGTGGACCGTGAAGCAATGTGGAAGGTGTTAAGGATTTATGAAATAGGAGGAAATTTGTTAGAAGCAGTTAAGAGTTTTTATGAAGGGAGCAGAGCATGTGTGAGAGTGGGTATTGGTGAGTTGAGTGAATGGTTTGAGGTAAAGGTAGGTTTGCGACAGGGTTGTGTAATGTCACCATGGCTGTTTAATATGTTTATGGATGGTGTGGTGAGGGAGGTGAAAAGGAGAACTATGGGAAGAGGATTGGGTTTAGTAGGAAAGAATGGTAGAGATTGGGAGTTGAATCAGTTGCTGTTCGCTGATGACA
Source organism: Paralithodes platypus (assembly GCA_032716605.1). NCBI lineage: Eukaryota > Metazoa > Arthropoda > Malacostraca > Decapoda > Lithodidae > Paralithodes > Paralithodes platypus. Next base: position 28,349,073 of record CM064517.1, read on the forward strand.
CAGCATTGGTGGCGGATTCTGATGAGAAACTGCAGCGGGTAGTCAAAGAGTTTGGTGTGGTTTGTGGAAGGAGGAAACTGAAGGTGAACGTCAATAAAAGTAAAGTAATGGTGTGTAATAGGGGAGAGCATAGGGTGAATCTAGATGTGAGGCTGGATGGGGAAATATTGGAACAAGTAGAGTGTTTTAAATATCTAGGAGGAACGATAAGCAGGAGTGGAGGTATGGAAGTGGAGGTAAAACAGAGAGTGTGTAAAGGAAGGAAGGTTTTCGGAGCAATGGGAAGTACCGGTATGTGGAAGACGAGAAATCTCGGAGTGAAAGTAAAAAGTGCACTGTATCAAGGAATTGTTGTGCCAACAGTGATGTATGGGGCTGAGACATGGGCTCTGAAGAAAAAGGAGAAAAGAGGGCTGGATGTGATGGAGATGAGCTGCTTGAGGAGTATGTGTGGAGTTACTCGTAGAGACAGATTGAGGAATGAAGAGATACGTAGGAGAGTGGGGCAGCAGGAACATTTGTCAGCCAGAGTGGACAGAAGGGTGCTGAGCTGGTATGGTCATGTTGAACGAATGGGAGATGAAAAGCTTACAAAGAGAATATGTGAGTCAGGTACAAGGGGAGATAGAAGGGCAGGAAGACCCCCATTGAGATGGAGAGACTGTGTAAGAAAGGTTTTGGATGATAGAGGAATGACTATAGATCAGGCAGGGGAAGTGGTGGTGGACAGGAGTGAATGGAGAATGCTTGTGAATAGTTGAGTGAACACGTGGTCATTTGGAGTAAGGGGTCGGGCTTAAGTTGGACTAGATAATAGTCCATCAGGCGCCTGGCCCGGGGAGATGATTAATATGAAGGGTGCGCCTGGAAGTGTGGTGGGAGGGCTTGTGGCTTTGGCTCCGCTGCGTGTCTGCCTGCCGAGATCGGAACCTCTCCGGGTGGTCGGGGGCCGGGGGAGTGCTGGAGCGACCTTGGTGACCCTGGTCTCTGGGTCTTCTCCTGGGTGACCTGGATGTGTGTGAGTTTGTGCTTTTTATCTGTGTTTATTTGTTGTTTTATGTTGTTTTTGTGTTTTCCCTGTTCTTGCTCTGTCTTGAGTCGGCTACCCCCAAAATGGGGATTGGGCCTGATCATATAGATAGATAGATAGATAGATAGATGTGTGCATTTTTTGGTAGATAAAAAGCCAAGCTGAAGGATCACTATCACTCACCATGAAAAAATCGACACCTAAATGGCATGAAACATCTTGAAATCTCCACACTAATGGAACAAATATTTTAAAATATTAAAACAAATGGGGCTAAGTATGAGTGAGAATATAGTTCAGAACCCTCCCTACCTCACCCCTTTAGGCCCAGTTACACGAGCATGGACTGTCCTGACAACAGAGCAATCAAAGCCCGTGTACATGACTGACTGACTGACTGACTCTCTCTCTCTCTCTATCTCTCACTCTCTCGTGAGACAGAAAAACTCTGACCACATCCTCTAACAATGATGTGGAGGACCACAAACGGATATAAATAACGATATGTTTATACATTACAAACCATGTAGGCTACCGTTCGCATAATATGAACATAACAGTAATACTATACAGCATAAAGCAACACATGCACAAAGTAGCAAAATGCAAAGAGAGTGTGTGCACAGGAAATATAAAGAGAGTGTGTACACCGGAAATATAAAGAGAGTGTGTACACAGGAAATGTAAAGAGAGTGTGTACACAGGAAATATAAAGAGAGTGTGTACACAGGAAATGTAAAGAGAGTGTGTACACAGGAAATATAAAGAGAGTGTGTACACAGGAAATATAAAGAGAGTGTGTACACCGGAAATATAAAGAGAGTGTGTACACAGGAAATATAAAGAGAGTGTGTACACAGGAAATATAAAGAGAGTGTGTACACAGGAAATGTAAAGAGAGTGTGTACACTGGAAATATAAAGAGAGTGTGTACACAGGAAATATAAAGAGAGTGTGTACACAGGAAATATAAAGAGAGTGTGTACACAGGAAATATAAAGAGAGTGTGTACACAGGAAATATAAAGAGAGTGTGTACACAGGAAATATAAAGAGAGTGTGTACACAGGAAATATAAAGAGAGTGTGTACACAGGAAATGTAAAGAGAGTGTGTACACAGGAAATGTAAAGAGAGTGTGTACACAGGAAATATAAAGAGAGTGTGTACACAGGAAATATAAAGAGAGTGTGTACACAGGAAATATAAAGAGAGTGTGTACACCGGAAATGTAAAGAGAGTGTGTACACAGGAAATATAAAGAGAGTGTGTACACAGGAAATATAAAGAGAGTGTGTACACAGGAAATATAAAGAGAGTGTGTACACAGGAAATATAAAGAGAGTGTGTACACAGGAAATATAAAGAGAGTGTGTACACCGGAAATATAAAGAGAGTGTGTACACAGGAAATATAAAGAGAGTGTGTACACAGGAAATATAAAGAGAGTGTGTGCACAGGAAATGGTCTTGCAGTAGGAATGGATACTGGTACTTAAATGGGGGATGGTTGTCTTATTGCTGGCCGCCCTTCTCCCTTATGTTAACCTCATTAGTTTTCCGATTTTAAGACGTTCGGTAAACTACCTTGGCGATTTTAAGACCTTTCACCCCATTTATTTGTTAATATTAAGACCTTTCTAGCCATGTATAGGTGTCGATATTTTTCCTGGCCAACGATAGCGAGCCTGTAATTGAGGATAAACCGGCCTTCAGCCAGTACAGTTTTCTACCGAAAAATGTATAATTTTATCTTGGGGATGTTTTTTGTTTTTAAGTTTGTTCGTGGTCTAGGGAAGAAACTATATAAAATAATACATAAATCATGATATCGACCAATACTTAAACCATTCCCCCTTGTTACCCGAAGGTGAGATACCGACAAGAAATTGGAGACTACGGTTAACAAAAGCTACTATGTTGGTTAAATGATGTTTATTGATATTAACTGTTCACTTTGTTGGTGTAAAAGACCTCACTGGTGTACTTGATTTAGTACAGTACATTGCTTTGATTTAGTACAGTACATTGCTTTGATTTAGTACAGTACATTGCTTTGATTTAGTACAGTACATGGCTTTCATTTAGTACAGTACATTGCTTTGAGTTAGTACAGTACATTGCTTTGAGTTAGTACAGTACATTGCTTTGAGTTAGTACCGTACATTGCTTTGAGTTAGTACAGTACATTGCTTTCCAATTGAAGAGTAGAATTTCATTTGAATTCTTGTGCTCACCAATTATACTGGATACGGTACATAATAGCTCAATAATTACACATGGGGATAACATCATTAACACAAAGGAAAACAGCATAACACGAACAGTAAAGGATAAACAACATAGCAACACAGGGATAAGCAAGGATTTATCAAGGAACCAATGACACGAGAACAAAATATGCCAATGTATTCCTAAACAGGGACTATAATAACGACAAGGAAATATTAAGTGTAGTAATCCTAGGTCACAAAAGTAATCCAATGTCACGAATATAATCGAAGGTCACAAGAGTAATACAAGGTCACGAAAGTAATAAAAGGATACAAAATTATTAAAAGGTCGCGAAGACAAGCCGACTCAAAAGTAATCCAAGGTCATGAATGTAATCCAAGGTCACGATAGTAATCCAAGGTCACATAAGTAATCCAAGGTCACATAAGTAATCCAAGGTCACACAAGTAATCCAACTTCACACAAGTAATCCAAGGTCATGAATGTAATCCAAGGTCACGATAGTAATCCAAGGTCACGATAGTAATCCAAGGTCATGAATGTAATACAAGGTCACATAAGTAATCCACGTTCACACAAGTAATCAAATGTCACAAGTAATCCAAGGTCACACAAGTAATCCAAGGTCTCTAAGGACACAGTGAAGGAAGTAATCCAAGACCGCGAAAGTAATCAAAGGTCATGCAAGTACCGGTACTTCAAGGTCACCAAAGGACACACAAAGTTAGGGAAGTAAACCAAGGATACGACAGTAATCCAAGAATATGAAAGAAGTTCAATTAATTTCCAAAGTCACAAAAGTAATACCAGTACACGAAAGTAATACCAACACTTCGAAGTTAATAAGTGTGTAATATATGTCTACGAAACAAATTCGGTGACACGAAACGAATAAACATTATAATTATGAAAGAACCCAGCTTCTCAAACTCAAACACATTAAGTTATGAACAGTGACATACGGGACTGTAGACATATGTTCAGACGTACCTAAATACTCCTCTCAATCAGATTAATACAATCCGTATTTGCTTCCTGATACCCCCACGGCCCACAAGTTCTCCCAGAATAATATAATTTACGGTACCACCTTGTTCTACGAAAGACCTCTCACAATAGCTTCAAGCAACTCCATAATATATATATATACAAGAAAAACATGTATATCATTATTTATGCAACATTGGCTTACATATTTTGGGAGGAACTCAATAAGGCGTGGTGTAAATCCTAACTGCACAAGAAAGCTGTTCATGCATACGTTTACTGCACAAGAAAGCTGTTCATGCATACGTTTACTGCACAAGAAAGCTGTTCATGCATACGTTTACTGCACAAGAAAGCTGTTCATGCATACGTTTACTGCACAAGAAAGCTGTTCATGCATACGTTTACTGCACAAGAAAGCTGTTCATGCATACGTTTACTGCACAAGAAAGCTGTTCATGCATACGTTTACTGCACAAGAAAGCTGTTCATGCATACGTTTACTGCACAAGAAAGCTGTTCATGCATACGTTTTACAAGAAAGCTGTTCATGCATACGTTTACTGCACAAGAAAGCTGTTCATGCATACGTTTACTGCACAAGAAAGCTGTTCATGCATACGTTTACTGCACAAGAAAGCTGTTCATGCATACGTTACTGCACAAGAAAGCTGTTCATGCATACGTTTACTGCACAAGAAAGCGGTTCATGCATACGTTACTGCACAAGAAAGCTGTTCATGCATACGTTTACTGCACAGAGAGCTGTTCATGCATAGTTACTGCACAAGAAAGCTGTTCATGCATACGTTTACTGCACAAGAAAGCTGTTCATGCATACGTTTACTGCACAAGAAAGCTGTTCATGCATACGTTTACTGCACAAGAAGTGTTCATGCATACGTTTACTGCACAAGAAGCGTTCATGCCTACGTTTACTGCACAAGAAAGCTGTTCATGCATACGTTTACTGCACAAAAAGCTGTTCATGCATACGTTTACTGCACAAGAAGCTGTTCATGCATACGTTTACTGCACAAGAAAGCTGTTCATGCATACGTTTACTGCACAAGAAAGCTTTCATGCATACGTTTACTGCACAAGAAAGCTGTTCATGCATACGTTTACTGCACAAGAAAGCTGTCATGCATGTTTACTGCACAAGAAAGCTGTTCATGCATACGTTTACTGCACAAGAAAGCTGTTCATGCATACGTTTACTGCACAAGAAAGCTGTTCATGCATACGTTTACTGCACAAGAAAGCTGTTCATGCATACGTTTACTGCACAAGAAAGCTGTTCATGCATCGTTTACTGCACAAGAAAGCTGTTCATGCATACGTTTACTGCACAAGAAAGCTGTTCATGCATACGTTTACTGCACAAGAAAGCTGTTCATGCATACGTTTACTGCACAAGAAAGCTGTTCATGCATACGTTTACTGTATAATTATGTTCGTTATCATATGACCTACTTAAGGGGAGATCTCCACTTGAGGGACTTTTTTCTTTACTCCTTTCTCCCTCATGTTTATCCCCATTACTTTTCTAATTTTAAGACGTTTGCCCCATTATTTTGACGATTTTAAGAACCCTCGCCCCATTTCTGTCAATATTAAGACCATTCGTGCCATTTAGGTGTAGATTTTTTCCTGGCGAGCGATAGCGAGCCTGTAATTTAAGGGGAATCGGCGACATTTTTCTACCGAAAAATGTACAAATTTATCTTGAAAGGGGGTCTAGGGGGAGTAATTTTAAGTTTGATGGAAGTCTAGGGAATCAACTAAAAACCTCCCCTTAAACAGGATGGCTGAACAACAAGCAAGTGAAATATTAATACGCTGAACATACATATTTTTGAACTCCTCTTATGAACAAACTACCTTTGAACAACTGACATATAAGCCAGAATGATATGAATATGAAGACAAGACTTACATTCAGATCAGACATGCATAACATATTAACGCTGGCATATAAGGTGATATGAACAGTTATTTGGATAAAATTGTGAGGAGACGTTAGATATTTTAGTATTTATTATAAATATTTCTAGTGGATCCAATTAAGGGCAGGTATTTAGTTTGTTCCCTACGTTTTCATCAAGCTTAAAATTACACCCCCTAGACCCCCTTTCAAGATAAATTTGTACATTTTTCGGTAGAAAAATTTCCCGGCCGGAGGCCGGTTGCTCTTAAATTACAGGCTCGCTATCGCTCGCCAGGAAAAAATTGACACCTTAATGGCACGAAAGGTCTTAAAATTGACAGCAATGGGGCAAAATGTCTTGAAATGTCAAAACTACTAGGGCGAACGTCTTAAAATCTCAAAAGCAATGGGGCTAAACATGAGGGAGAAAGGGGTCCAGAAAAAAATCCCTCAAGTGGAAATCTCCCCTTAACGCAGATTAATATTCAGCGCAACAAGCGACTGAACTAATATAACCTAATATGCCGTATTTAGAGGGAGGTTATTGTTATTCTGGACCGTCTTTTGTCTAATGTTTAGCCCAAATAGTTTTGTGATTGTTAGGCGTTAGTCTAATTATTTCGCGACTTTAAGATCTTTCGCCTCATAATTTCATCAATTTTAAGATCGCTTGTGCCATTTAGGTGTCGATTTTGTTGTTCTGGCAAACGATAATGAGCCTGATATTTACGATGAACTAACAAAACATGTACACATTTATCTCAAGGGAGGGTCTTGGATGTACTTTTTAAAAACTTGCTGGGAGGTGTAGGGAGGATAGGGAGGATACACATAAACTCCCCTTGAGGGCGTTAAAGGTTTGGTAGAGGACAATAACCTCTCCCTCATATGCTGCCAGTGTGGACTGTTTGGTTTACAGTTTGTTAGAAATAGTTAAAATAGGACTTCAGAGGCAATCAACCCTAGCACACTGTAAGTCAAGAATAACGTGGAGCCTCTCTGCGAGAACTACAGTCCCTTGTGGTTTACAGGTATAGTTCTTGGTGTATAGAAACTTACACCCATTCGAATGCGTTCGATACTGGTTTAAATGGGTGCGTCGATATTTATCCTCTTGATGGTACAATAGATGAAGATAAGGTTGAAACTTGGAGGGATTGCCTTCCTACAATCAACGTAACCACCATCATGCATCGAATTTTAGGCACGTGGACCCCCGATGCCACAATACTAAAATCTATATAAAATCGCCAGGAAAAAATCGACACCTAAATGGCACGAAATGGGGCAAAAGGTCTTAAAATCGCATAACTATTGAGGCAAGCATAAGAAACAAGGAGGTCCCAGAAAAAAGAAAAAAAAATAAGTAAAAATGTCCCCGGATATTGGCAATTTAAATATATAGAGATGCAGTGAAGCCAATTTCTGCCAGGGTAGACTTGCATACACTTCAGGTAATAAGTGGTGGAATTTAGAAAGTAAGGTAGACGGTATGGAAGGGTTAGAGGGATGAGGAAGTGTATATGGAGGATAGATAGGATGGGTTAGAGAGGTGAGGAAGTAGTGTGAGTTAGGTTAATATAAGGAGGTACCGGTACTTGGTAGTTTGTCAGATTTGCTTAATTTATTATGATGATAATTGTTATTATTTATACGTTTATTATGTGCATTATATACAGTATATATATATATATATATATATATATATATATATATATATACAGTATATATATATATATATATATATATATATACCGTATATATATATATTATATACCGTATAAATATGTATGCTAATGGAATAAACGCGCGCGCACAAACACACACACACACACACACACACACACACACACACACACACACACACACACACACACACATACTGGTACACTGTATATAATTCACTCTTGACTGTAGATAGACGGGTATGTAGGTAGACATTTATGGGGTAGTTATAAGACCCGGGTAATGAGATGGCTGGTGGAGTGAGGAGGGAGGCTACGCAACAGTAAAGTGAACCACAAGCACGAGCAAGGTTAAGGCCATATTATTTTCTGGATTTCCTTATCTCTCATATTTAGCCTCAATAGTTTTGAGATTTTAAGGCATTCGCCCCAGTAGTCTGGCGATTTTATGACCATTCGCCCCATTTCGTGCCATTTAGGTGTCGATTTGTTTCCCTAGCGAGCGATGACAAGCCTGTAATTAAGGAGGAACTGGCCTTCGGCCAGGACATGTCTTTACCGAAAACTGTGCACATTTATCTCGAAGGAGGATATTGAAGGACTGTTTTTAAAGCTTGAAGAAGATCTGGGAAACAAACAAAAAATAGACTAAAGCAGCAAATGATGGAGGGTATTACAGAAGGAGGTACAGGGGGAGGAAGGGATAACAAAGGCATACACCATAATAACATGAGATTATGGAAAGGCCAGACTATATTAAAAAAAGTAAACAGTGTAATGTATGGAAGAGAAATCAATGATAAGAAGAAGTATTCAACGTAAAAGGAAGGGGTGAATGGACATGCTAATGGGTCTATGTATGGAAAGGCTGTATTAGCGCAACACGAAAGGGGAATTACAACGATGAGAACATTAGAGAGATAGATATAGATAGATAGATAGATAGATAGATATACAGATAGATATATATAGATAGATAGATATATAACGTGTGTGTGTTTTTATAGTACAACGAAAGAGACTAGTACGTCCATGTGTAGACTGGCGATGTTAGTTATGCAGATGAGTGATGAAGGAAGATAAGCAACAACAGCACTTGAGAGTCGAGGTTGGGTATGGTAGTAGCTGTGATGAAGGGGTGTATGAGTGGAATATTAATGGGGCTCAATATAACGGCGAATATAAAGTGGGCACAGGCTATGGGATTATTTAAGAGGGGTAGTTTTTTTTTCTATTTATTTATTAGCTTTCTCGCTAGACCTCCATTAAACATAATAAAGCTCCCCCCAAAACTCCCCTTCGAGATTAATTTGTACATTTTTCGGTAGAAAAATGTCCCAGCCGAATGCTGGTTTCTCTTAAAATAACAGGCTTGCTATCGCTCTCCAGGAAAACATGGAAACCTAAATGGTACGAAAGGCCTTAATATTGACAAAGAAATGTGGCGAAAGGACTAAAGTCGCCAAACTAATGGAAGGAGCGTATTCAAATGTCAAAACTAATGGGGCTAAACCTGAGTGAGAAGGGGGCCCAGACGATTGTGGGAAAGCTGCTAAAACCAAGGTCACGACTAAAAATTCCATAGCATACCGGGGGGACTTTGCTCCCTAGACCTCTATCAAGCTTTTAAAAAAAAAACTAAGACCAGGACAAAAATCGACACCTAAATTGCACACAATATCTTAAAATCGCCAAAATAATGGGGCTAAACATGAGGGAGAAGGGGACCTAAATTATCAAACCTCCTCTTAAGAGGATCTGTGGTAGTAAAAATGGTTACGCGAGACAGTTTGAAGCCTGTTAACTGCTGGAGGCCTTTTATAAACTTAATAAAATCGTGTAATAGTACGGTAGCCAGAATAAAGTTAAAAGGACGGCACCGGTACTGGAAGGGTACGGTACAGTAAAGTTAAAAGGACGGCACCGGTACTGGAAGGGTACGGTAAATAATGAATGAACGATAGAGCGGTGCTGTGACCTGCTACAACAACAAATATATTGTAAAACTTGAAAAATAAACAAACCAAAACATGAACGGTACACTATATAGACGAAGTACTAATGATATGCAAAGTATTATGGAGGGGAAGGCTGGCTTTATTCATGATCACTGCCAAATTCTCTACACCGTTAAAGGGAGGTATTTGTGTTTGGTTTGTTTTTCTGGACCCTCTTTTCCTTCATGCATTGCCCCGTTAGTGTTCACATGTTAATACTTTCGTCTGAAATGTTAATATAATATACCGGTACTTGAAAAGACAAATTAATTACTACGTCTGCACCGAAATACAAGAATGATGACAATATAATTTCTCTACGATCCTAAAATAGTTTCCCTGTAATCCTGAGGTCTCACAAGGAAGCAGACAGAAAGAGAGTAACACAATGATGAACAACAATTAAATTGGCAGACAGACACGCAGACATTAATGACCTGAAACGATAAAAAAAAAAACAAGCACGCAATAAAAAAAAAATATATATGTAATTATATATACCGGTATATATATATATATATATACCGTAATATTATATATATATATATATATATATATATATATATACAATATATATATATATATATATATATATATACGGTATATATATATATATATATATATATATATATATATATATAACAGGTGCATCTGGGACAGCGAGAAAGAAGAACAGGTCGACATTGTGAAATACGTACCGGTACCTCAAATTATAATGTATTAAAGGTAGCAGTGCCGTTATGTAAGCTTGCCGACCGTAACAGGGAGATCATTCCTAAGCTGAATACAAAAGAATGACTTAAGATACTGGTTAACCCCTTCAGTACCGGTGACGTAATTTTTGCTTTTATATCAGCTGCTTTTAGACGATTTTCCGAAGCTTAGGAAGGACACGCAGTAGCTATAGGGGTTTATTGAGATAGTCCGTAGCCTTATAACTGGTGGACGTTCTTCTTAAGCTGAATAAAATCGTCTAATAGTGAGCGGACTATAATGAAAAGGATGTCACCGGTACAGAAAGGGTTAACGGCCCAATTAATGACGCAGCCCGAGTGGTGACTTTGTTCTTCATTAAGGGGAGATGGGTCGTTTTTATGGTCCCCCTTCTTCCTCATGCTTAGCCCCATTAGTTTTCATATTTCATGACGTTTGGCCCATTAGTTTGGCGATTTTAAGACCTTTAGCCCCATTTTTGTTGTCAATATTACGATTTGTCATGTCATTCAGGTGTAGATTATGTTTCTGGCGATCGCTAGCAAGCCTGTAATTTAGGAGGAAACGGCCCTCAGCCGGAACACATTCCTACAGATAAATGTACAAATTTATCTCGAAGGATGGTCTTGGGAGTGTATTTTTTAAGCTTGATAGAGGTCTAGGGATGAGGCTAAAAAGATTAATAAATAAAAAATCAACTAAGTAAAACTCTCCCCTTAAAGTGATATTATTGACGTAGGGCTACCCAGCTGGATGAAGTTGAAGAGGGAGAGGGGGGGGGGGGGGAGCTATGGAAGTGGAATGTCCCGTATCTCTACACCATGCTTAACCTACACCCCTACCTTCCTACCCGCCTCCTGTTCTTACTCTAACTCTACCTTCCTACCCGCCTCCTGTTCTTACTCTAACTCTACTTATCTAACTCTCTGATTCTTAGTCTCTCTCTCTCTCTCTCTCTCTCTCTCTCTCTCTCTCTCGCTCTGTTCTATATCTCTATCACATTCTCTACATGCCTGGCCTCCCTCCCTACCTACCTATTCTTACTCTAATTCTCTCTCTCTCTCTCTCCCATACCCTACATGCCTAGCCTCCCTCCCTGCCTACCTATTCTTACTCTAACTCTCTCTCTCTGTAATATATCTCTATCACATTCCCTACATGCCTAGCCTCCCTCCATCCATCCCTCCCTACCTACCTACCTACCTCCCTGCCTACCTATTCTAACTCTCTCTCTCTCTCTCTCTCTCTCTCTCTCTCTCTCTCATACGTTGTCAAGAACAGTTTTCCGCATCATATATTCGATATTTTATTTTATCTTTTACTTCCTATGTTTCCAGTATTGTTCTCCTTATTTTAACCCGCCTCTCGTTCCTTCCTATTTTCATATTTGTCTGTTGTTTTATCTAAGGATACACCAAATAAACAAATAATCAAATAACGGAACTGTACTGAAAGGGTTAAGGGCTAAAGTAGGACGTACAGTACACCAAGGAAGGTGTACTGTACTCTATATACTGTACACAACAATGTACTCAATATACACAACAATAATACGACCATACTGTACAGGAAACAACATTATAGCTTGAAAGTAAATGCAGCGGGCTAATACTTATATCTGACAGGGGTTGTGTTCCCTGTGTTATACCTGGGTCATTCACATCGGGTTATAGGCAGGTAGACTTTGTTGTTGTTATTGTTTATGTTACTGTTGATGATATTTTTTAGAAGGGTAATGCTAGTTGAAAGGGAGATTTATATTTGGGAAACATGCAGTAGACATAAACTATAGCAGCATTTTCCCAATTAACTTTATAATGACATTTATACTTACATACTCAACATTCAACATTTATTATTTTTTGTAGGTGGTTTTCAGCTCACAAAATACATTGCCCTTTAGAGGCTACGGTGGGTATAACTTAAATTGTTTCAAGCTCCGTGTGTCCAGACATTTTAACTTTAACGTACCTTGAATTTGGCTCTCTGTCACTCTTTCAAGTTTGAGAGAGACACTTCCTACAGTCAGCTTTGCCTTTTGTCTCCTTCTATATATCTATCTATCTATTGCCCGACGCCGTGATCCCCGAAGGGGTGGCCACGAACGAACCGCCTCCATGCACCTTCACTTTCATAAAAGAAAATAGATACGGTACCTACATAAATAAATATATAAATACAATTAAACAGCTGATCGAGTTATCCAGCCTGGTACACAGGAACTACTTAATGTTGTCCAAGTTACCACAGTTTACCTCCACGGGTGGGACGCTACAAATATACACTGACTCCAGGTTTATATTTCCAGATCCTCTCGATCATGAGCCGAACGCGCTAACCACCTCACCACAGGACACCCACACACGTAAGGTGGCGGAAACTATAAAAACTTCCCCATAAGGCAATATTTGGGAATTTCAACGTGATGAAATAGCGAGCTGAATTCTACCTAACATAATAGTACGAATTAGCGGGGTTGCGTTTGCACCAGCAATTGAAGTAAAATGGCGCGTTGCAAGTTTAGTATGCGCACTACATTAATAAGTAAAACTATAATTATAATTGAAAAACTGAGAGGCATAAATATATATTACGATACCGATGCCATATATAATTAATTCTACGTTTAGCTGTATGACCAGGCCAGGCTTCGAACCCGGGCCTGAAGCGTAGCACCCCACTCCCACCTCCCCCCCTTCATGATCTCCCTTCTCCCACATGCTTAGCCCCATTAGTTTTGAGAACTTAAGACGTTCGCCTCATTAGTTTGGCAATTTTAAGACCTTTCGCACCATTGCATTGTCAATACTAGGACCTTTTGTGACATTTAGGTGACAATTTATTCCTTACAAGATACAGCAAGCCTGTAATTTAAGAGTAACCGGCCTTCGACTGGGACATTATTCTTCCGAAAAATGTACAAGTTTATCTCGAAGGGGGGTGGGGGGGTGGGGTTAAACCATTAATTAAACAAGAAACTCCGAAATGGAAGGATCTGTAGGATTTCAATAGTAACCCATACCAGAGGTGCCTTCGATGGTGATTACAGTGGATGATAAAGGAAAGCAAGTAACAAGAAAGCTCTAATTAACTGCATTTTGTCATGTTCGTATACATGGATTTGGTAATAACCTCATAAGGGTGGTTTACTGTACCCCCCTCTCCCTCATGGTTAGCCCTATAATTGGGCCTTGTAATTGGGGTTGGGTGTGACAGGGATCTACCTTGTATGGGCCGATCGGCTTTTTGCAGACTCCCATTTTCTTATATTCTTAGGTTCTTATTAGGGGCACCAAAACATGCACACAAGGTAACCTTGAGGGGAGAGATAGGAACTTCAACGATGGAGGCTAGAATAATGGAATGACATATATAATATTTAAAATATTTAATAGGAGAGGATAGTACCGGTAATGATTTGCTCAGAAGAATTACTGATGACAAATAGAGAAAAAAAACAAAAATGAAAAAGCAGCAGAAATTTGGAAATATATATGAATTTTAAACTTAGGAGATATAAATATTGTAAATATTTATAATAAGGAAATTAGAAAGATAGTTATGGAATGGGATACAAGACAAAGGAAAGAAGAGGTAGGAGAGAAAAGTAGTTTAGAGATATATAGAACTATAAGCAATGAAATAAGGGGAAAAGAAGAAATACGGTATGTTATAACACACAGGCTTCAGTCATATATTGTAGAAGTACGACAAGTATTTTATATATAAAAGATAAAAACAAAAATATAGGAGGGGCTAAACAATGTGACCTTTGTAAAGCCGGTACCGGTATCACACGAGCGCTTTTTCCCTCAACATTTATCCTCAACACTGGTCTGGCAGCTTATGAGGTCAACATTTACAATACAAATTTTGCCTAAATTCAAATATCATTAGTCTAGTATCCGATACCAGTGCAAAATATTCCCGAAATGTTGCCAGAAAAATGTTGATCATAGAATGTTGACTATAAAAGCTCTCGTGTGATACCGGCTCAAGGCTGAGGTGGAGAATATTAAGCATTGTATATTGTGGTGTCCTGTCTATGTGGAAGAACGTGTGAAAGAGCCAGTTATAGCCTACAACAGCAATATAGGCCTATAGCAGATGAAAACCAAATACTGAAAGGGTTTACTGAAAAGGTTTACTATAAGGGTTTGCTGAAAGGGTTTACTGAAAGGGGGTTTACTGAAAGGGTTTACTGAAAGGGTTTACTGAAAGGGGGTCTACTGAAAGGGTTTACTGAAAGGGTTTACTGAAAGGGTTTACTGAAAGGGGGTCTACTGAAAGGGTTTACTGAAAGAGGGTCTAGTGAAGGGTTTCCTGAAAGGGTTTACTTCCTCTCATTTCCTGCTCTCGTTACCGGTACCTCATTCATTCATTCATTCTTTGCCGAAATTGTCTGCTACCTAATCATTAAATCCTCCTCCTTCTCTCTCTCTCTCTCTCTAATCTACTTTCCGTCTTCCTTTCTTCCCAATCGTTTCTTTTATTTGTATTTATCGATAGTTCGTCCTTACTCTCCCATTATAAGTTATCCCTCTATTCCTACCATTACTTAATTCGTTCTTTCTGTCTATAGCGATGTATTAGGTGACTCTCATCCTGCGTGTTAATTGTGAATTGAGTTTTGGGTGGGGATCGAATAACTTCTTGTTTCTCTATAACTGTTGAATTGTTGGTGTATCGTGTATACATCATTCATCTCTCTCTCTCTCTCTCTCTCTCTCTCTCTCTCTCTCTCTCTCTCTCTCTCTCTCTCTCTCTCTCTCTCTCTCTCCGTCTTTCTTCTTTGCACATCAAAAATTGTATTACAAGAAAATATGTACAGTATATGACACAAAGAAGACAAGCTTATAACCAAATGAAACCCATCGTCATAGTTAGGGAGAAAAGTTACAAGTAAAACATAAATATTATTTTGTTGTGTGTGGCCTGCTTTACGCTGTGTGTGTGTGTGTGTGTGAGGGAGGGATATGCTCCAGCCAACGCTACCAATCGCACCAAACGTTTCACCTAATATAATTTAGTTATTTGACTAGATCGCAATACATATCATCCATTATACTCGGGTTATCGTAAATTACATCATATACTTTATTACGATCATGTTTTCCTTCCAAATAATCTAATTGGTAAGCGACAAACCGGCAACTCCGCTTACCAGGTCAGGGGGCCGGGAAGGGAAAGGTATATAAAGGGCTGCTGGCCTTTCGTCATCTCAGTTCCCTGCCGTACACCGTGTAAGAAGGACGAGGTGTGTGTAATTACAGGTGAGTCGTGTGTGTGTGTGTGTCTGTGTTTTAGCATATTATAGCAAGAATATGTGCAAACAAATCGAGCAAGTTTTGTTGCTAAACAGTTTTTTTTTCTTTCTTTAAGTGAGATATAATTTAGTGTAAGTGACACAGACGATAGTAAATGTAGTAAAAGGTAATTTTAAGTATTTTTTATGTTTAATGTTTTTATTTTTTGTGAGTCAAGCTTAACAAAAACAAAATAATATACATAGTTAATCTAAGTTAAAACATGGCCTTGGCACTGTGGCAATGATTGGTTAACAGGATTTTTTTATGGCGATAATATGCAATAGAGGGAGTATTATCCTTAGCCTAAGAATAATAAGGTGGGATCACAGTATATTGTTAAGGGGAGGACTTTTTTTTCTGGACCCTTTTGTTCCTCATGTTTAACCCTACTAGTATTGAGATTTTAAGACGTCTGCCCCAATAGTATAGCGATTTTATTCCTTAGAACTACGAGTTATAAAAACACTCGGTGATCTATTGCTGAACAAACATCAGTTACATAATTGCAACTGTTTTTCATTAACTTATACAACACGCATTCAGTTGTAATTCATTAACCTGTTCATAAGAAGATATGAAATATTTCTATATACAAGGAGAGTCTGTTCTTAATGCTATCTTCTGTATTCTATGCAATTGAATTACTTAAAATAAATCAATATATCATAAAATTCTGGGTCGACGAAAAGGGGAATCCATTTATTTTACATACAGTAGGCTATGCCGTATATACAGTAGTACATTCAGCGACATATATATACATCAATTTAATTAAATATTGGTTTTATTGTACCGATATATATCTCTTCGGGGTAGGGGATATTATACAAAGCAAAATTGTACATTCTAGACTTTGTTTTGTTCTTCAACTAAAACTTCCTTACGTCATTACGCGAAACAATTATCGTACTCAAGGATTTTAGTCGACAATCCACATCGAACTAATCAACACTGAATAACCGACATTTAATAATCAACATTAAAGTAACACCCCGTGCTTAACATTAATCATCAACTACAAACCCCAATGCACTTGAATAAACTAATGAAAGCATATGGTTCTCCCGGGATTCGAACTCGGGATACCAGAACATAAGCATCTAAATCTAATAGTTTTACTAATCTAACTGTATATTTGTCTTTCTTTCTGTCCCTGTTAGGAAGATGAAGTGGTTGTGTTTAGCGGTGTTGGTGGTGTGTGTTATGGTGGTGGCCCGAGCCGATGGTGAGGCTGAGGTGGCTGATGTTCTACAGGACATTCAGGGCAGGAGACAGGTGAGTTAACAAATTAAAGTTATAATTGCAAAGTGGTGTACAATCTACAGTATTTTATTTTATGACACCTGTATTATCTCTTACCCAGTCCTCTAGTTTTGTGTCATTATGTTTATGGTATTTAGTTTTATTATATATACCGGTATATATATATATATATATATATATATATATATATATATATATATATATATATATATATTGGTTAAACTATTTCATTATATTTGTTTTTTGTTAAGGGAAAATATATACCGGTATGTACCGGGTATTTGTTTATTTATACATTTAATTACTATTACTATATTATATAGTTTAATTTCCTTCCTAGACCTTTAAGAAAAATTACCACAAGACCACCCTTCGATATAAACTTTTACATTTTTCGGTAGAAAAAAACATAATGAAAAAATAAATACAAAATCCTGGAACAGAAAAAACAATACATTCTGTTAGTACCGTCCTTTGGGTTATTAGGATATTTTGTTTAACTATTACTGAGGATTTTACTTGCTTTTGCCATTTTCGAGCAATACATTGTAATTTGTCCCCTAGGCTAACAAAAACGCCTCCCCAGACTTCGTTCAAACTTAAAAATGCCCATCCTACACCCCCTGCAAGCTAAACGTGTATGTTTTTCAATAGAAAAGTGTCATGGCCGAAAGCCTAAATGGGGTGAAGCGTCTTTTTTCGTCAAATTAATTGGATAAAACGTCTTGAATATGAACATTTATAATTAAATAAATATAATTGAACACAGCATGAATACTAAAAAAAGTTCTTAAATTTTGAAAACAAAGTGAAATAAAAACATCGTACATCCTGTTTCCCAATAGCCTATATTATTTTTTTAATCAGCCAACAAATCGCTCTGGCGCATCAATTATATATAATACACAGTATGATAGGAATAAAATCTATAAATATACTCGTTGTTAAAACATACCGTACATAGAAGGATAGTTATATATAGCCTATATACCGAGTCCAGTATGCTAAATTCCTCGACTGTATTGACTGTAGTAAAAAGATAATAATGCTGAATGAGGCTACAATAAAACATCGATCATTAAATGAATAATCTAAAAAATACTGATATGTATATTCCGGCCGTTAACTTTCCCGTACGAGCATCCTATACGGTACATTTCACCACACTAAACAAGCACTCCACACTTCTTTCCAACACACTACCTTGATTTTGGCTCTCTATCACTCTTTCAACCTTTGGGGGACACTTGTCACAGGCAGCTTTGCTTTTTGTCTCCTTCATTCACATAGACTAAAAAAAAAAAAAACGTAACGGAAGTCGGTAGTCGGGGTAGTAAGAAGCTTCCGTCCCATCCCTATGATCTTTGACCTTAGAACCTACCCCCTCCATAGCCCCACCCCCACTCCCTTTGACCCCGCCCCTCGTGCCAGGCTCTGTCGCGGGTGTATGACGTCATTGAGAAAAGGAGGTCAACTTGGCCCACCTGATATGCCCATACTTCCGGGCTACACAATGAGCGGGGTCTTCTTAACCCCTTCACCCCATTACGTAATTTTCATCATATTCTGGTTACCATTAAGCGATTTTCTTTAGTATATAATCTACCTATACGACTCAAATGGGTAATTACGATCTCAATTAACTCTCTTAGTAGCATATGTCCTTCTTAAACTGCATAAAATAATATAATTTTAGCCAGAATCAAAGGTAAAAAAGCGTCATGGTACTGAAGGGGTTAAGGACAGATTTTCACTGATAGTTTTTCATCTGAACCCCCTTCTCCCTCATGTTTAGCCTCATTAATGTTGAGATTTTAAGACGTTATGAATAATATGTCGAAAGAAGATAATACACAGCAGTACACACCAGCAGCTGTTATCTATTGTTAAAATCACTTGAGCTCACTAATGTCACCGATGACGTCACCTCTTTCAGCTCCTTGTACTAGTTGCTTATTTAATATAAAGTTATTCTATGCTCTTCTTTTGGTATGTTCGACACGGCTTCCAGAGTCAAAGAAAACCCCTTTTATTAATATTTTATTTCCTGCAGTGTGAAAGATGACCTGCTCTTTGTCTATCCTTTTCTCTCTTCTCTAGCGTGAACCCATTCGGCCCCATTCAGTCTACTGATTTATGACGTTTATCCCCATCCAGGTGTCGATTTCTTCCTGGCAAGCGATAGCGAGCCAGCATTGTATGGATAAATCCGGCTTCGCCGGAAGCATTTTTCTATCGAAAAATTTACAAATTTAGCCTGCTGTCAATTTTTTTTTTTTTTTTAAATATGCTGGCTCGCCAGGAACAAATCGACACCTGGATGGGGATAAACGTCTCAAGACAGTCGGCTGAATAGGGCCGAATGGATACAACCCAGAGATAGAGGTAGAGAGAAAAAAAAAACGAGGGCCCCCTTAAGTTCATTAAAAAAGAGCGGCTGGAGTATCTGTTCTAGACGATTTGTTCTAGATTAGGAAGGAATTCTTGAAATCAAATGGGTGCAACTACAGTATCTATTCATTATGAATTCAACAGATCAATGGCCAAACTCAATCAAATTGTCTAGTGCGATCGTGAAACAAAATTATTGTAAAAGCAATGCCACTGCAAGGACTGAATAACGTACCGGTACTAAGGTGTGTATGCTGCATTCGTCTACAGGTTCCCACACTATACTCGGTGTCATTTCATCTGACGGTAAATTGAATCCCTTAATATGAAACCACTATGTGTCTGCATTATATTCAGACCAAGTTTATATAATTAGCATCATATTTCACTACAAAATCTTCAAAAAAACCAAATAGAAATCTAGATGGGAACTTTGCAATTTACCGCCAGTTGAAAAGAAACAGGTTCCCACACTAGTTATTGAGCATTTTGACTATCCTCCTCCAGCAGGGAAGGTGTTGCAGTGTGAATTATACAAGCCGATGTCAGTGCAGTACTCTAGTAATCTATAGTCTATTCGCTGTAAGTAGGCGAGAAATCATGACCTCTAACCTCTATAACTAAAAAAACAACTAGAGTAATCGAGCTAATATTTCTACCATTTGGGAAGAGTCAGTCAAGTAATAAGTGTAGTAATTTACAGCCAATTTGCTCTGGCCCTTTTTGAGTTACAGAGGATAGAAGTCATGATTTCTCGCCTACTTACAACGAATAGACTATAGTATCGTGGCTTAAAGTTCTCGAAACTATCCCGAACTGTATCGAATCTTATTGATTCATTAACTAACATTCACTTTTCGGAGGTTCAAGGGTTAATATTGGGTCATGATTTGTGCCTTAGTCCAGTAGCCTATCAGGAGTCAAAATAAGCATTGGTTTCGAACGCAAACGGAACAATACAAGGCTGTTGTATCCCAGATGCTTCAGAACGTAGCTTGAAAGGTTCAAAGATGCGAATAGTTGTATATTGATTATGGCTCACGATAATAGGCCTACCGTATGACGGTCCACGTGATGTAAAATAGTAATAATAATAGTAATAATAATAATAATAATAATAATAATTATTATTATTATTATTATTATTATTATTATTATTAGTATTAGTATTATTATCATGTAGAGCGCCTGCAATACATAATACTCTAAAAAAGAAAAAGAAAAAAAACACTGGCAAGGAAAACAAATATATATATACCGGTATATATATATATATATATATATATATGAATGTCAAAAAACGCACACCAGGCAATTTTACCGATACTAATATTCCAAAGTACAGGCACACAAGGCATTCACAAGGTAATTTTAAATGGTTAGCCTCAAAACAGTAACATGTTCACATAGCCTAGCATAGCCTCTACAACTCTTGCACCTGTTGAATGTTGCTCCTCCGCCACCTCCCTCTCTTCTTCTCATATCATACTGTTTCAATGCTCCTCATGTATAAATAATAATAACCAATGGAAGAATTGGTACCATCATAATATTTGCTAAACCACTGGCTAACTAGACATCGCAAACACGTAAGCCTAACATCAACCCCAGTCACCTCCCCTACCCGCTCTGCAATCCCTAGTTCAAATTGCCTTAGTTAATGTGGTCCTCCTTGCAATTGAAAGAAATAGACTCAAACACTTAAACATTTATAAAATATATTAGCTGACCATCAGTTTCTGTCTTAGCTTCGGTACCTGTTTTGCCCGAACACTTACCCTTCTCTGACAGTCTTGTGTCTGCGATTTCACTCTCCCTCTCCACGCACCAGTTCTAGGTTCCCGTATCTTGCTGCTCTCAGTCTTAAAGAAGATGATTTGCACTGATTATGGAGTTAAAGGAAACTCTTTAACACGGTAATATGATCCACCACGAGGGAGCCACACACGACACACGCACGAACCTCTCAGCTATACACACTGAGCTGGTTACGTAACTTACGTCACCGACGCTGCCAGACGTAGGATTACTTGTCAGCTGTAAGAGCGTGTTCTCACCAAGGCCGCAACCACACGTAATATGGCGTAAAACGTCTGTATTAACCCATTCAGTACCAGTTAATTATTTTCCATTATATCCTGGTAACTATTAGACCATTATATTCAGCTTAGGAAGAACATCTACCAATCAAAAGGCTGCACACTATCTCAATCAATCCCTTTATGCTACCATAATCCTTCCTAAGCCAAGAATCGACACAGACGAACAGAAAGCTGGCCAAAGACACCGAACCAACCCTTTGATCATTTCCTCCACAGACCGTCTCCCGCACTGAAATCACAATCCCAGGCATCCCGAACCTGCTGGACCCTGCCAACAAGCCTGCCGCCCTAGACCCTACCGCCCTGGCCAACCAGCTGACGGCCGCCCTGCAGACCAACCCCACCAGTGATATCCTCCTGAAGCTGGGCAATATAGTGGGGGCGCTCGGTGGGGGGCTAAATCTCGACAAGCTGGGTCTTGGTGGGGGGCTAAACCTCGACAAGCTGGGTCTTGGTGGTCTGACTGCTGGGGTTGCTGCAGGTAATGAATAAATAAATGAATACATATATAAATAAATGCGCGGAATGTTGGTGTGAGTATCCTAGGTTCGAGTCCTTGGAGTGCCACATGTATTTGTTGATTTCATCAATTGAGTTTAGAAGTAAAGTTGGTTGGTGAAAAATATAAATATATATATATATATATATATATATATATATATATATATATATATATATATATATATATATATATAGGCCTATATATATATATATATAAATAATACTAATCAATATTATTCAGCGTATGAATACCCTTCTGCAAGCAAGATATTCATTATTTCTTTTATTTAGCACGTTTATAAACCATCGGCATGGTCTGTCTCTAATATTCATGGACAATATTCATGGACAATATTCATGGACAATATTCATGGACAATAGGCCACAGCAATTATCAAACTTCAATTTACCAACACAAACGACTAATCCCTCTGTCAATCACATTAAGTCTAAAGCATCGTTGTATTTTGGCAGGTGCCGCAACTGACGTAGGTGTTGCAGCTGTGGGGGGCACCTTGGCGGCTCTCTCCGCAGTCGGAACTGGTATACTAAGCCTGGGAAACTTTGGGCTCGAGACTGCTAACTTTGTACTGGCTCTCATCGCGATGATCCTCCTTATCGGTAAGTAACTAGTGTATATGTTTTTATATAGACTCAAACAAGAAATTATGCACATGCAAGCGCATATTAACATAAACGCACACCTACAGTATTCACTTGTCATCCAAAATTACATGTAATCAAACCTTTATTAACTATTGAATTAACTTTTGGAGCCCATGATCTTTCAATTTATTGTGAGTTTGTTATGGTTATTAATTACAATACTTCCATTGCAGTTTTCCTTAAGGAAGGTGACGGTGACCTGACGGGCCTGGTGGGCATCACCACCGCCCGCCGTACCAACAACGACAGCGGATACTACGCCTATGACTCCAGCGACCACGACTCCTACACCAGCTATGCCCGCTCTGCCCGTTCCCTCTGGAACTCACCCATCGTCCAGGGCATCACGGACCTCATCGCTGACGCCATCACCAAGTACGAGGTCTAGGAACTTCGTCTAGAACTGGCTCCAGGGACTTCTACCTGGATGCTAGCAACGAGGACCTGTATGAGCCGTAGTATATTTATCCCAATGGCTTGTGGGAAGTGGCAGCTGAACTTGAAACACTATTGAAAGAGCCTAGACCTGCTCGCCTGATCTTTGTTCAACCTTGACTCTACATCTCCACCAGCCAAAGAGGTTAAACAGCTGCGGTTTATTAATGTACCTCACCCCACTCAGTGCCTCAGGGCTAATATATAAATATTATAGATCCTCATAGCATGAAATGGATTACAAACATTCTGCGACTTGATCATAGATACAAACTGTTTTGGTAGCTACGAAGTAGCAAGAGTATATTTTGTTAAGCAGATTGCCAAGTTGCTTTTAAATTATTTTATTTATATAGATATTATAATTTTAGCTCATTTTGATTTAATCTCCATTAGAGGGCTGGTCCTTCTAATGGGTGATCATAACACAGTCCATTATATTATGTATTTGTCTGACAATATGAAACACATGACTCAAAGAAGTAAAAGTGTCAGAGGAAAGTTCGGCCATGCAACATCACTATTACATGTCTGACGTGTGTTCCGCCATGGAGCCGTGACCGTCCTTGACATTGGTGACCTCTGATTAACCTGACCATATGCCTGCGAGGCTAGTGGGTAAATGCTCTCTGCCTGGTGACCTGACATGACCCTATACTCTGGAGGTCTTTGGATCAACTCTCTCTCTCTCTTGCTCTCTCCCTGGTGACCTCCGTATGACCTGACCTGACCAAGACTGTACCTGATATCTCGGCGAGGGGGACGTTTGACCACTGTACATAATACTATTGGTCCCCCTGGCTGACCTGTGGTTCGGGGGGGTCTGAAGCCGCTACCCCGTTAAGCCGGCATCACACAAGCACTCTAGCCACGGATAATCTCAGAGTCA
The DNA here is from genome assembly GCA_032716605.1 of Paralithodes platypus. NCBI lineage: Eukaryota > Metazoa > Arthropoda > Malacostraca > Decapoda > Lithodidae > Paralithodes > Paralithodes platypus. The sequence goes on from CM064517.1 coordinate 28,373,204, forward strand.
CTTAGTATAAAATATAAGTATGGAGAAAAGTCTAGTATACGATGACTTTCACTTTAATGGTGGTGTTAATGCATCTTGTAGCTCAAAAATCTTGATAGCGTAATGCATAAATGCGCGGAATTTCGGTGAGAGTATCCTAGGTTCAAGTCCTTGGAGTGCCACATGTATTCGTTGATTTTAATTAATTGAGTTTAGAAGTAAAGTTGGTTAGTGAACAAATATGAATTACACATGAACAAAAAGCCCTTCAAAATAATAGGATAAGTTGTTGCATATCCAGGCTCTGATGCACTCCGCCCATAGGCCTGCTCGTGTGACGTCAGCTCCCCTCCCCCCCCCCCCCCCCCGGCCCACACTGACCTACGTGACTCCCGGACTTCATGTGACTCGCGTTACTCTGTTATGCTTGTTGTGTTTGTCCAGTGGTATTATTATTTGTGTAATGTAATATTCTTAACATGTTAATAAAACTGACCTTGACATGACTGGTTTTAATGATACAATAGAACACAATTATCAACTGTCTATTAAAATTTGTCTTAACTCTTTTCCTAAGAATAGTACAATTTGTCTTAACTCTTTTCCTAAGAATAGTACAATTTGTCTTAACTCTTTTCCTAAGTATAGTACAATTTCCTGGCAAATAGTATAATATTTGAAGTTCTCTTGAAGCAAGCAAAGAAGCATTTTCTTACTATTTAAGGAGGAGGTAGTTGCTTTTTCTGGACCTCCTTCTCCTTCATGTTTAGCCACATTAGATTTGTGATTATAAGACATTTACCCAATTGGTTTGTCAATCTTAAGACCTCTTGTCCCATTTCTTTATCAATATCAAGATTTTCGTGCCATTTAGGTGTCGAATTTTTCCTGGCGACCGATAGTAAGCTTGTAATTTTGGGAGAACCGGCATTCAGCCGAGACATTTTTCTACCGAATAATGTACAAATATATCTCGAAGGGGGATCTTGAGGGCAATCTATCAAGTTCGATGGAGGTCTAGGGAGGAAGCTAAAACAATAATTGATAAATACATAAATAAACTAATAAATAATCCTTACCAACTTAATGATTCAGAGCTCAACTGTTTGATTCAAAGAGTAACTTCTGAAGATGTAGTGTTGTGAAGTTACGAATACAAATCAATATAAAAAGGAAATAACCCACATGCGGTACAGACTCGGTAAGAAGCATTAAATGGCTTACTATGCCCTATTCAGTATAATTGGGCTGGAAATGTTGACTACGTACATACCTCTGGAACTAAAAAACGGCTAGAGTAATCAAGCTAATATCTCTACCATTTAGGAAGACTCAGTCAGGGTATAGGGGTAGAAAATTACAGCCCATTTGCTCCAGCCCCTTTTCAGCTACAGTATGATGGGAAGTAACTCAATTCAATGTTGCGTCTGTAGTGACTGGATACACAAGAGATGTAGTGGGGCTAGAGGACCTTTGACAAGAATCATAGACTGAATGTGGAGTGTGCAAGGGAGAACCTATGTTAAATGACCCGCCTGTTTGTGTTGATTTCGACAGTAGAGCGCTGGAAAGAGTGGCAAATTCTGCTATTTGGGCGATACGGTTTTCACCGGAGATGGCGCTGAAGCTGGCTCCATTGCTAGAGTTAGAAGTGGCTGGGGGAAGTTTAGAGAGCTGTTGCCACTCCTGACCATGAGAAGACTCCCACTTCACTTTAAAGGGAAGGTGTATACCTTGTGTTAGGAGCTTGATGACCTATGCCTCGGAGACGTGGTCGGTTAAATCTGAGGATACCAATAGAATGGAACGGAATGAGAAAAGAATGGTGAGATGGATATGTGGGGTTAACCTCAGGGAAGGCGTCTGGGCATTAGAGGTGTCAGTGAAGTGATGCGCACGAGCCAACTTGGTTTGTTTGGACATGTGAAGAGAATGAATGATCAGTCCTGGGTGAAGAAATGCCGGACTGTGAACTTGGTGGGAGCTACGCATAAGGGTAGACCTAGAATGATGTGGGATCAGGTACTCCGGTTCGATCTCAAAATAAAGAAGTTGACAACAGAGCCTTGACAGGGTTTCCTGGAAAGCCACCATTTAGGGCGTGAGACTGTAACCACATTGTCTGTGGACAAAGCGGTCTTTAAACTTGTATGCATGTATGTGTGTATTTATGTATGTATGTATGTATGATAAGGCTTAAAGTATAATCGTGGTTTTTATATGTATAGAAGGTATATACAGTATGTAGCCAATGCATGCCATCTCCTGATAGTAATTAGCCACATTTCAATTACACCTAACGTCATCCTAGATCCCATGGCAGTACAAAGTAGAAAGGTGCAAAGACATTTTGGAGATTACGGTCTAGAGGCAATTTTATCACTGCCTGTCTGGCAATTTACACCGTAGGTCAATTTAATTCAGAGTTTGAGAATTCAATATTCTTTAGTAATTCAGTGGGGGCTGGAGGCTAGGAATCCTCCTCCCCGTGTAGTCTTTGCCTACTAGACGAGACAGAGAAAGGGGCAAGGGAACGCGAAAGTGGTCCCGGACCCTAAGAATTGGAACTGTAAATGTTGTTTCTGTTCGGTCTCTGTCTCAAGTCGGCCACCCCCAGCGATGGGGTAAGTGCCTGAGTATATACATACATACATACAATTCAGTTTATGACGATTCTCACATATCAATATGTGATCAAAGTAGACAAATAATTATTTCATGCAGAGGCACAAATCCTCTAAATTTTGTTTACATACAAAACCGGCAATGCTAACAACAGCTACGAATTGAATAATGTGATATTTGGATAAAAGAGCACCATCTGAGGAAGAGCACTTTATTTGCAATCACTTTCAAGACACGCAACTACATATTTGAATACTATGAACACGTAAAAACTGTTTCTAGCAATATTACTCACATACGAATCCACAGTAAACAATATACACACATATACACACATATACACACATATACACACATATACACACATATACACACATATAGGGTACACCGCTATCAACGAAGCACAACCGCACCTCTAATAACAACTATACCACATTATCACACATTATACCACATTCTCACACATTATACACGCAGACATTCATCTACTAACAACAATATTAACACGTTCTCCACATAAATACATTACATAAACACACCACCATTAACAAACAGTATTTGCATTCTCACCTCTCATTATCATCAACACTACCGCCACTATCCATATGCCAGCATTTTAGTAATTCTATTATGGCACATAGAAAGTGAAGGGCGCCTCAGTACCAATATATCGTATCTTAATGTCATCCTTTAAGTTACTGTTACCAAAATGCTTAGAGTAATTGTGATCAATGAACAACTGACAACTCATCTAAGACTGTCATTTTACTTAATATAACAACACCTATATGAGCTTTGGCATAAAGCTCTCTCAGTGGTCAGGTTGAGTCCACAGGTGTGAGGAGAGGCGCACTGACCAACATCTGACACACGTTAATCCACCCTCACCTGCTTGACAATGTAGAATAGAATTATGCATTCATATTGTGTAAAAACCTGTCGGCACAAAACTGACTCATAACGAACAAGCTTTCCTACATCAAAATATATATAGATATGTTAGGAGAATCACTGAGGAAGTTAAGGGCAATTTAATCTAACACCCACTCTTGTGTGAAAGAAAGGGTACTGTGGCGAGTCTGAAGCACAGCAAGGTACCCAGTGACTGTGACATTTCAGGAAAATTAATGAACACAGATGATCCACAGGTTGCATAGGGTCTTGATTGGTTTGGCAAAATGGCATATTTTCCACTGACTGGAAAAGAGACTTATTCATCTCAATCTGGGATCGACAGGGCTGCATCTAGAACATGTATGTTACACAGATTTAACTTGCCAGGGAAAGACTTTACTCATGTCCTGCTTATCCGAGTTCGAACCATCATCTTAAGGTCAGAGATTGTGTCAATCTGGAATCACGCGGAGGTTCTCGTCGGACACCGATTTGTGTTTCAGCTGGGAGTACATGAAGTACTGTTACTATATAGATCTCAAAAGGATTTTAATTTGTTTATATTTTGGTGACTTCTGCATCTTTGCAAGATACCCAAGATGTTATTGAATTGCTGTCTGGACTTTTTTTTTCAGAAAAAGAGTTTACTGTGCATAGACATGTTTTTTCCCCTGTTAATTCAAGAATAAGACAAAAGTGTGTTTTGGCACCTCAACTTTTAAACATTTGCATGGGCTTGTTGCTGAGCCGGGTAGTCAGACAAAATCATTGCGGGGTATCAGTCAGCAAGATCAGAAACATTGCTTTGATTTTGCCGATAATTGTGTGACCCTAGTGGAGTCACTGGAGAATCTCACACTCTTGAGGCTAGAGCACCATTATATCTATCAAATATCTCCAATTAGGGCAAAGGTTAGCTTGGTGAATTTGATGCTTCCAAAACCTTAAGTCTTTCTTTATCTACTTGCCACAGTTTTCCTCATGATTATCACTTGCTCCTAAACAACACTCAAATCAACCCTGAAAATACTTTTTTATGAACTTTCGTGGAAGAACCATATTACAACTCTTGGTATTTTAGCTTCCCAGAATTCCAATATGAACATCCGAGTCTTGGTAATCATCATCTCATGCAGCTTCTAGGTCTATAACTATACTCGAATGTGTTACGCACATACAGTATATCAGATATGCCTTTTAGGGGTTTAGTTATAGTCAATGGGCTAAATTAATTTTAGTTAGGTTAGTTAAGGCAGTCATAATTGTTTTCCTACTTTAATCAACCTAGCTTGTTTGAGAGATAGGAAAATTAACAGCGTGAGTGAAAAATAAAGTGAGAAAAGACAACGAGAGAGAGAGAGAGAGAGAGAGCTAATAAGATCGTCCCATGATAGTCTCTATAATACGGTCACACACGAGTACAACAATGATAGGAATACGTGGGAATCACTCTTATTCTATCTCTCTCTCTCTCTCTCTCTCTCTCTCTCTCTCTCTCTCTCTCTCTCTCTCTCTCTCGTGCCTAGAATAGACAACTAAGGCACACAATGGGGAAAAAGTGTGTGTCTGTGTGTGTGTGTGTGTGTGTGTGTAAGAGTAAGAGTAAGACAGGACAATGAGAGCGAGAGTAATAAGATCGTCCCCTGCTAGTCATTAAATTACGGTCACACACACACACACACACACTAGGACACGGGAAGGGAATCTTAATTGTCTCACTCTCACTATGTGTTTCGTCTTTTATTCCAATTAACTTTAAGTAGTTGGACTTGCATTATTCTGTGTTGTATATAGTAAACAAAGATAACATTCACAGATTACAATAACATTCTATTTTAAGACCACATCTATCCATACGTTAAATAAGATTAGCTTATGAATTATGTTGAATCGTTGATATTAAAGTGTTTCTTTTCAGTGTTCATTAAGGGGAAGTGTTTGATTGTTTTTTCTGGTCGTCCTTCTCCCTCATGTTTAGCCCAATCGTTTTGAGATTTAAAGACGTTTGTCTCATAGGTTTCGAGGTCTTTCGACCTTTCGCGCCATTTCTTTGTCAATTTGTTTACCTCTCGTACCATTTAGGTGTCGATATTTTGCTGGTGAGCAATAGCAAGCCTGTAATTTAGGAGGAACCGGATTTCGGGCTGGACAAATTTATCTCGAAGGGGGTCTTGGATTTTTGTTTAAGCTTAATGGAAGTCTAGGGTGCAACTTAAGAACCCTAAAAGCATGTGGTTCGGCATATTATATTTGTGCTTATGGCCAAAACTTGTGTATTTAAGTGAGAGACAAATAGAACAAGAGAGTTATGAGCGAGAATAAGCTAGAGAGAGAGAGAGAGAGAGAGAGAGAGAGAGAGAGAGAGAGAGAGAGAGAGAGAGAGAGAGAGAGAGAGAGAGAGAGAGAGAGAGAGAGAGAGAGAGAGAGAGAGAGAGAGAGAGAGAGAGAGAGAGAGAGAGAGAGAGAGAGAGAGAGAGAGAGAGAGAGAGAGAGAGAGAGAGAGAGAGAGAGAGAGAGAGAGAGAGAGAGACAAGATGGTCCAGTGACCTTCCTTACATTACGGTCACACACACACAAGGACACTCCGAAGACTACATGGGAATCTTCTATAACTGTCCCACTCTCACTCTCACCCTCACAGACTATCACTCACTTTTTGTGCATATATATATATATATATATATATATATTCTCTTTTAAACAGACGATTTTAAAGGCAATAGCAGTTTCAGCATTTAGTATTTTATTGTTACAGTTTTCAATATTTCTAACAATTTCTAACAATTTCTAACAATTTCAATATTTCTAACAATATTGTTAGAAATATTGAAAACTGTAACAATAAAATACTAAATGCTGAAACTGCTATTGCCTTTAACCTCGTCTGTTTAAAAGAGAATCTATTACCTGGCTATACTAATATATATATATATATATATACATACTGTATATATACACATCTTGCATAGAGTAAACAACCAAACAGATTTTTAATGAAACTGAAATAAAATAATATTCTGTAATTATGTATTGACGTAAAATTCCATATTTGCCAGATGCAAAACTATTGAGAACATATTTGAAACAAATATTTACTCTCATAGGTATATGACGCTAACAGGACCTTCTTTTCTAAATAAGAGGTGATTCAGAATTTATGTCACCTAAATTACATATTATATGGGTGCCTTTGCTGGAGAACACAAATGGGCCTAGGTCTCTGGGTCTTCTCCTAGGCGACCTAGATATGTGTCGCCTGTACGGGCTCTGTTACCCTTCATCGAGTCATAGGTCTCTGAAATTGATTTAACAACTGAAGACCTAACCAACAATCATCCGTAGGATTGTGCAAGCCTGAATTCCAAGAGGAGATCTTAATTAATTACACACACACACACACACACACACACACACACACACACACACACACACACACACACACACACACCTCAGCGGTTGTGTGTTTATCGGTACATATCAATTTGGTGCATGCTTACGAGTACATTTTTCGATTTTTAAACCTAAATTACACTAACCTAACCTAACCTAACCTAACCTATCCTAACCTAACCTAACCTACCTAACCTAACCGAAAACACTCCATTTCAACGTATTTTAAAGAGGTGTGTACCGATTAACTGTCGCCCCAAACCTCATGTACCTGTAAACCTACAAAAATATCCAGAGATTTGTACCAATAAACACACAACCGCTTGTCCACACACACACACACACACACACACACACACACACACACACACACACACAGTACATACATACGATATACAGTATGGATAGATAGATAGATAGATAGGTAGATAGATAGATACTTATGTTCTCATTATACTCGGGGTCAGCGACTCTGAGAAGGTAAAGGCCACCTATATGTCAATCATTCCAGCTGTTTGGTTCCTGCGACCGTGTCCAATGTCTAGTCTTGTAGTAATTACTTATTCCTAATTAAGGTTTTAATAATCACGGTCACAGAAGTCAATCAGCTGGAACTATTGCCATATTAGTGGGCCGTCATTTTCTCAGAGTCGCTTTACACCGAGTATAGTTATTGTTCCATCCACGTCCCCATAAGGGAGCTCAGACGGTATTGTGCAGCCAAATTTAATGGTTCGGCTCAATGGTTTAAGGAAGGGGTTTAGTTTGCTCTCTAAACCTCTATCAAGCTTAAAAAAACACCCACAAGACCCCTAGTCGATATAAATTTTTACATTTTTCGGTAGAAAAATGTCCCGGCCGAAGGCCGATTCCTCTTGAAATACAGGCTCGCTATCCCTCGCCAGGAAATAAATCGACAGCTAAATGGCACGAAAGGTCTTAATATTGGCAAAGAAATGGGGCAAAAGGTCCGAAAATCGCCAAACTAATGGGGCGAATGTCTTGAAATCTCATAACTAATTGGGCTAAACATGAGGGAGGAGAAGGACTCGAAAAACCAACTACCTCCCCTTAAGGTGTGTGAGCTAACAGTATACCAGTGTAGACGTGATGCACCCGGGGGCCACGGGCAGGGGGGTCAACGCGCCCCTATATGGTCCAAGAATATGGGAGGGGTAGGATAAGGGGTAAACAGGGGGAGTGGAAGGAAGGGTGAAGAAAAGAAGGGGGTAGAAACAAAAAAGAAGTTACGAATATGGAGAACGGCGAAGAGTAAATCCGAGAAAGCAAGGAGCGTGGAAATGGAAGAGGGAGGGATGGAAGTAGAGGAGAATAATATTGAAGTGTATCATAATAACTGTAAGAGTCAGGAATGGACGATAGACTTATAAACATGACTATAATGGTAGTATAATGGTACAAAGGCAACGAACAGGAACGAAGTGCAAGAACTGTTTATGGAAGAGAAGGACGCAAAAAGAGCTGTTTATGGAAGAGAAGAACGCAAAAATAGCTGTTTATGGAAGAGAAGAACGCAAAAAGAACTGTTTATGGAAGAGAAGAACGCAAAAAGAGCTGTTTATGGAAGAGAAGAACGCAAAAAGAACTGTTTATGGAAGAGAAGAACGCAAAAAGAACTGATTATGGAAGAGAAGAACGCAAAAAGAGCTGTTTATGGAAGAGAAGAACGCAAAAAGAGCTGTTTATGGAAGAGAAGAACGCAAAAAGAACTGTTTATGGAAGAGAAGAACGCAAAAAGAACTGATTATGGAAGAGAAGAACGCAAAAAGAGCTGTTTATGGAAGAGAAGAACGCAAAAAGAGCTGAGAGAAGAACGCAAAAAGAGCTGTTTATGGAAGAGAAGAACGCAAAAAGAGCTGTTTATGGAAGAGAAGAACGCAAAAAGAACTGATTATGGAAGAGAAGAACGCAAAAAGAGCTGTTTATGGAAGAGAAGAACGCAAAAAGAGCTGTTTATGGAAGAGAAGAACGCAAAAAGAACAGTTTATGGAAGAGAAGAACGCAAAAAGAGCTGTTTATGGAAGAGAAGAACGCAAAAAGAACAGTTTATGGAAGAGAAGAACGCAAAAAGAGCTGTTTATGGAAGAGAAGAACGCAAAAAGAACAGTTTATGGAAGAGAAGAACGCAAACAGTATAATTAAGGGGAGATCTTCATATATTATCTATATATTTATATATTTACATATAATCATTATATATTAGAATTTCCTACTTAGACCTCCATCAACCTTAAAAACAAAATACCTCAAAGACCCCCTTTCCAGATAAATTCGTGCATTGTTCTAGGAGAAAAATGTTCCGGGGTTCGCTATCTCTCGCCAGGAGAAATCGACATTTAAATTGCACAATAGGTCTTAAAATCGCCAAAATAATGGGGAGAATGTCTAAAATCTTATAAGTAACGGGATAAACATGAGGGAGAGGGAGGTGCTGCCCCCCTCCCTTTAACAGGCTAGAGGTGAGTGACTCACGGGGGGCTAGAGGAAGGGTTGGCTGAGGATAGGGCAACACGTGAACCCTTGGAGGATAGGATGACGTATTTATTCATTCTATCTTGGCTGTTATTAGGCAATTTTATCCAGCTTTGGAAAGATATTTAGAAGTCAGAGAGTTAATTAATATGGTCCTCACCCATTTTGATTCTAACAAGTTTTTTTCTAAAGCTGCATAAAATCGTCTAATTATATCCATATTATAGTGGCAAAATGCTTCATGATCTTCAAGGGGTGAAGATGGTGGTAGAAAGCATAGGACTCTGGCAAAATAATATATATATATATATATATAATTCAACATTTATAGCACACTTGAGACTATCATTATAGGATTTTATTCAGCTTAGGAACGAATTGTGGAACTCAGAGCGATGATTGAGACAGTTTCTACCCCGTGTATATCTCTGTATGAATAGCCTTGATCGCCGTAACCAGGACCTTCAGAAGAGTATGCAACATCTGCTCAAGGTCATTGGCCATACCATTGTCGGGATATTCTTAATAATGGGGTTGGTGTTATTTATTTATCTGTTTAGGTATTTCTTTATTATTATTTTAGTTTCCTCCCTCGACCTCTCTTTTTCTACAGTGGTATGCGGCTAGTCCATCCACTAACCTGATTCACCCTTACGTAAGCAATACGGATTTATATAAGGTTTACTCCCCTAGACAGGTTGCCGACCAAGGCTGACGAGTCCCATCCACCCGGATTTTCATACGGTAGTCTCCCCTAGATGGATTGCCGACAAGGTTGACAAGTCCCATCCACCCGAATATATATATATATATATATATATATATATATATATATTGTATATATATATATATATATTGTATATATATATATATATATATATATATATATAGAGAGAGAGAGAGAGAGAGAGAGAGATTAAAGAGAGAGAGAGAGAGAGAGAGAGAGAGAGAGAGAGTAGACCCCTAGCATTACTAAGGCTGTTAACAACCTACAAAGAGTGCACAGAGTGAGTAAGATGGTAAGGCAGGTAGAGAGGTGGAGAGCTGGGGTATAACACAGGAACACAACTATACAATATATGCCTCAGATGGGGGAGGAATGGACAAACCTTATTACACCTCATAAATTCCCATTTATTTTGAAGCATGGGATTGATTGAACGAACCTTAAAAAAACAAATATCTGGTAACGAATTATTAAGGAGATTCGAATCCAGCCTGAGAAAGCTTCGAATTTTGTTATATGAGAATTAATAACCACGACTGTACGTGTGTGTGTGTGTGTGTGTTAAAGAGCTGGGCTATGCCAGGGGTAACAGGGGAACAACACTATATATGGATTATAGGTTAAGTATCAGAGAATAATATGTGCGTGTCTTTAATGTTGTATATGTGTTTTGTGAAATATTGTGTGTTATGTTGGCCTGTGTTTGTTGTATTGCTTGAAGTTGATTGATTTGATTGATTGTATTGTATTGTGTGTGTGTGTGTGTGTGTGTGTGTATTTGTGTGTGTGCGAGTGTGTATTTGTGTGTATGTGTATGTATTTGTGTGTATGTGTATGTATTTGTGTGCATGTGTATGTGTTTGCTAGACACTACAACACTACTGAATGTGGCACAAATGGAGCAAGGCTTGTAGGTTAAGAGCTACAAGCGTTGATGAGAGAGAGAGAGAGAGAGAGAGTAATGATGAGTGGGAGTTGGTTGGTGAATATGCTTGGCTCTGTGTGCAGAAAGCGGAAGCTGAAGGCTGAAGGTCAATGTCTTAAGAGTATGGTTATGGACTTTGAGAGGAGTGCAGTCACAGAATGTTAAGTAAGGCTGAATGGTCAGGTGATGGAAAATGTCAGCTCATTTAAGTACTTGGGCAGTGTGATAAGTAAAGATGGGAATTTGGATGACGAATTGCAAGAGAGGGTGTAGCAGGGAGGATGGTTGTAGGCACACTGTAAACAGTAACTAGGAATAGGGAGGTGAGAATGGAAGTGAAGAAATCGTTGCATGATAGTGTGGTGAGTTACGGAGAGACGCTGTTGGAGAGGCATAAATCAAGAGTGAGAGGGGTTAAAACAAGTTATTTGAGAAGTGCATGTGGTATCACATGGAGAGAGAGACAAACAAATGAGGAAGTATGAAAGCAATGTGGTGTGGACGTAGATATCTGGAGAGTGTTAAAAGGAACAAATTGAGGTGGTTCGATCATATGGAGCGCATGGAGAGTGAGATAATTATGAAAAGAGTGTATGAGAGTGAGACTGAAAGGCAGAGAGGGAGAGCAAACCGAGAATGAGATGGACGAATGAAGTTGAGACATATGTGAGTGGTAAAGGTGTTGGTGAGAGGACGGACGCTAGCTGACAGACGAAAACAAAGCACTGAGGCAATTCATTCGTGGATATCCCCTCGAGGATTTAGCCGTCTGACAATAAATAGAAGAAAGGTCAGAGGAAAAAGAGAGACAAAAGAATTTTGAGAGAGGACAAAGGTTTGATTTCTATAAAGTAATTGCCAACACATTATAATATATTTCATTCATCTCCAGTCTTTTTGTATTCCTCCATTAATTTCACCTTTCTATATTACCTCCTCCAATTAACCTTTAGCAGCTCCACTTTCTTGTTTATCTCCATTACAAAGGAAGGCAACCAAATACAGTCCTAGTTATGCCCTTTATATAGTTTCACATCATTTACTTCCTAGATGGACATAGTCTAGGACTTAGACTATGTCCATCTGTTATTGTTCCCTTCACTATCTCCACCACTATCATCTCCATTCACTATCTCCACCACTATCATCTCCATTCACTATCTCCACCACTATCATCTCCATCTAGTTCTCTATTTTTTCATCGTTCACTCAATCGTCAATTGTTCTGCTTTCTCAATTACTACTTTTTATCTCGTCCACTATTATATTTCATATATTTATTTGTCTATATCTCCCAATTACTATCACTCATTCTTTCATATATTGTTTTTTTTCCGGTTTCTTCCATGAATATACAAGGCTGAGTTCCAGTTCGCTAATACACAACCCGGTGTTAGCGCCGCGCCAGTTCTTGCGTGCCTTTATATATATTAGGGTCACAAAAAACGAGAACCCGAGCGTGTAATGGCTCCCCTGCGTCCGTGCGTATGAAGTTTTTTTTTGTCCGCCCTGTGGCTACGCATTATTGCACTGTGCTTGGAAGTAGGAAAATGGGTTGCGAAGAATATGGGTGATTATATATATATATATATATATATATATATATATATATATATATATATATATATATATATATATATATATATATAGAGAGAGAGAGAGAGAGAGAGAGAGAGAGAGAGAGAGAGAGAAGGAAGGGTAGATAAATAACAATGACCTAGAGAGGTTTTTAACATGTAGGCTAGTCTGACACACACACACACACAGTTGTATGAACTTACCTAAATTATACCTGACGTTATACGCTGGTAGTTTATGTCAGTGCTCTCTTTCTCTCTCTCTCTCTATATATATATATATATATATATATATAATTATATATATATATATATATATATATATATATATACTCTTATTATATGAATGATGTAATACATTCTTTCTTAATAACACACATATTACATCTCAAGATTATACTATTTATTATGAAATCATTATAACCATCTATCATATAATTTTATGGTGTTTTAGTTACAGTATCTAGATTTATATGGGGGACTGTACAGTACAGAGGTCAAAAGATCATTCACCCCTATGACATATTGTCTGGTCAGATCCTGTCACACACATTCTGCTGAAATGACACTCCCTGTACTTTCTCCAACGCCATCTTGTAACCACGGGTAGCCATCTTGTAACCGGGAGGTGAATTATAGGTGTGGCTTGGAGGTGGTGAGAAGGTGAGAGATAGGGAGAGCAGGCAGATAGAATCGAACATCCAGGGTGATAACATAATATTACCCAGAGATACCCTCTTGAGTTAGGGTTTACTCTTATATTAATTTATAGTACTCCTGTATATCTTTCAGATTGTTACTTAAATATATCAAAGTGGTTTTAGACCAGAGATCTTTAATTATATTCCCTTTACCTATATCTATCAATATATAATAGGTATATGGTAATCGGTGGTGGCAGCTTTTATACCTATCTATTAAATCAATCAATCTACAAGCAGAGAACTCAGCCTCTACACTACAACTTCTACAATCATCATACAACCTACAGTAACCTATTGCTCATAGGAGACACCTTAAGTCTACCTACATCGAGTAAGAGGTTAACCCTTATCATAAATATAGGATCGTAACTCAAAACGTCCTAATACTCCTGTCTGGAGTTAACCCTATGAATACATTTGACTACCCATAATAGTCCTACGTAACACACACACTCATTTACATGTAGCATACCTAACCTCTGATTTACATGTAGCATACCTAACCTCTGATTTACATGTAGCATACCTAACCTCTGATTTGAAAGAACAAGTTAAGATGTTCTTGAATATCAAATAGCCCAATAATTAAAACCCTTATGTATAATCAAACATGGCTCTCCAAAGTAAAACATGTACTACAGCAAATGTGTGTGTGTTGTAAAAGCTGGTTATTATACGGTATCAACTAACAGGCAACACATATGGCATTACAACCCTTACCATATACCTGTAATTAGCTTCACGTGTACCTTTACCACCTTTTCTCTCGTAAATATACTGTACATGGTATTCACAATTGTTTACACTACTTCCTAATTTACATACCGGCAATTGCTATTGTTAGCTTGAATGTTTACATTATCACTAGCTTTTTCGATGTTAGTATGATTCTCACAACACCACCCTTGTGTATTCATCACCATCATTACTGTCTTCATCATTATCACTCTCATCATCCATTACTTAATAACTATTTATAACAGTATCAACCGGGTTCTCGTAATCACCATGAAAATGATCATATTCACTACTATCTTTATAATTACCATAATTCAATTATGCAGTATGAACAAATGTCATAACAACGGCACTCGCTCTGTCACTCCATGCCGAGGGCTCCCCTTGCTCGAACATCTAAAATGCAAATATTCCAATCCTTGGCTTGATCGAAATATAATTTCCAGCAAGACTTATATAGTCTTTTTCTAGGAATCTTCTACTCTGGGTTGTCAATTACTGAGATCACCAGAAGATCTAGATACATTTCAAACAGGCGACCCAGGTATCCAAATGGTCAAAGTTGACGTTCACGAATCCTGCAATCAATTAATCTTAAATCAGTGTCAACGAGTAGAAGTCGGCTTAGCACGTGGTCTCACCAGCAATAGCCCATGATTCTGTGAAGACAATTAGTACCATGTCATTGATCCGACTCCCCAAGTCAATGTTAAGCGATCATGCCTCAGAAAGCTATATCAAGACAGAGAGCACCAATGTCTTGAAGATTCTCAACTTTGTTTCTCCACTTAGATTATCGACAATATCATATTCCATTGCCAAGTGATTCCTTAACTTCGATTAATAGGCAAGGGGATGCAATACATAGCAGCCCAAGCCACCAATGCTATGGAACTCACTAGTCACTACCTGATCAGTGATATTATAAATCAGTTACTTTACTTAATTGTGAAAGGTAAGCTTTATGCAGCTTACGTGAGAAGCATGTTGGTTTTTGGTAGTAAAACAAAAAGTAAGACAGACGTAGACTTAAGAGTACCAAGCTGAGGATGGGAGGATGATTGTGAAGCACTTCCCTCAAAGATAGATATTTGAGCGCTGAGTTAAGAAGACATATGGGTGTTGAGTGCATCAGGGTTGAGGTGCGTAAAACAATAGTTGAAGTGGTTTGGTCATGTGCAAGGGATGGATGCTGTGGGTGATGAAGAGTGTGAACGTGAATGAGGTGGGGGGGGGGGGGGGATATAGAGGTAGACAGACCAGAGAAGACGTGGGATCATTGAGGACTTGCGAAAGAACCTCGGGATAATGGTACCAAATAGACTCTCGATCGTAAAACATGGTGTGACATCTGTAGAAAGAAAAGGGCGGACACAATAATTAAGCACGTCATCAAGGCCATTCAAGAGGATGATCATTCCCACCACCACCATAATTATCATCATCATCATCATCATCAACTACCAAATCTACTATGCTCATCACATCTGCCTCTCCGTCCCACTACAGCCGCCAAATGTCATCACCATATTCACTACCACTATCATATGTAACACAAACACCACTACCATATACAACACCACTATCATATGTAACACAAACACCACTACCATATACAACACCACTATCATATGTAACACAAACACCACTACCATGTACACACCAAACACCACTACCATGTACACACCAAACACCACTACCATGTACACACCAAACACCACTACCATATACACACCAAACACCACTACCATATACAACACCACTATCATATGTAACACAAACACCACTACCATATACAACACCACTATCATATGTAACACAACACCACTACCATATACAACACCACTATCATATGTAACACAAACACCACTACCATATACAACACCACTATCATATGTAACACAAACACCACTACCATATACAACACCACTATCATATGTAACACAAACACCACTACCATATACAACACCACTATCATATGTAACACAAACACCACTACCATATACAACACCACTATCATATGTAACACAAACACCACTACCATATACAACACCACTATCATATGTAACACAACACCACTACCATATACAACACCACTATCATATGTAATACAAAAAGACTGAATAAATTTAATTAACAGCGGAGAGAGAGAGAGAGAGAGAGAGAGAGAGAGAGAGAGAGAGAGAGAGAGAGAGAGAGAGAGAGAGAGAGAGTGAAAGAGAGAGGCGGATGTGAGTCAGGCTGGAGGGTAGAGAGAGAGGCGCCCTGCCCTCTTTATAGTTCCTCCCTACTCTCTCTCTACTCTCTCTCTCTCTCTCTCCATTTTAGTGTTAAATTGCACCTCCCATAATGTGATACTTTAAAGCAATATAATGTTAAATATGTCCACGTTTTCTTTAAATACCCATATAATAATTAAAATTATTCTAAAAAAATTGAATTAGTTTACTTTTTATAGCATATGTGTTGATAGTCACTCACATATTTATTTACCTTATTATATGAGCTTACTCATTAATTTATTTGATGCTTGATGTAGTCTTAAATATATATTCATATATCTATTTTGGCATTAATTAGCATATACCATTACAATTATTCACTAAATTTTGTTCTCACTTTATTCATAGTAAGAGAACCGGATGTATGTGTAGTGTGGGGAGAGAGTTTTCTAATACTCTATTCTCTTCTATGTAATAACATTAATAAGTTCCCATTCTTCTTATGCAAATTGCAACCCTTCCCCTCTACTCTGGAACCATAAGCTCGGTGTATGTGTGTTAAAGACTTAGTGCCTCTCTCTCTCACTATATATATTATATACTTTATAGCTTACAATCTAATATTTATCTATCTAATATCAATCTCTCTCTATCTTTCTCTCTCTCTCTATCTTTCTCTCTCTCTCTCTCTCTCTCTCTCTCTCTCTCTCGTAAAACAAGTCACGACACTAGTCATTAATGCCTTTAAGTAACTCCTCCCTGCCTCCAGATATGGGAAGGGGGAGGAGGAGGAGGAGGAGAAGGAGGAAGAGAAGGAGGAGGAGGTGGAGGAAGAGGAAGTGGAGGAAGAGGAGGAGGTGGTGGTGGTGGAGGTGAAGGTGGAAGAGGAGGTAGATGAGGACGAGGGGGAGGACGTGAAGGAGGATGAAGAAGAAAGAGAGGAGGAAACAAAATTATTATGACAATATATAATTATGAAGATAAGGATGATGACGAGTAGAAGAAGAAGAGGACAACAAAAGATCAAGAACAAAAAGAATGAAAAGGGAAAATTCATACTAGAGAAGGAGAGGAAGAGTACAAAGGAGAGGAAGAGTACAAAGGAGAGGAAGAGTACAAAGGAGAGGAAGAGTACAAAGGAGAGGAAGAGTACAAAGGAGAGGAAGAGTACAAAGGAGAGGAAGAGTACAAAGGAGAGGAAGAGTACAAAGGAGAGGAAGAGTACAAAGGAGAGGAAGAGTACAAAGGAGAGGAAGAGTACAAAGGAGAGGAAGAGTACAAAGGAGAGGAAGATTCTTTAAAGGAGAGACAAGCACCTTGCCCGAAACCCACGGATGACTGCATTTGTAAATGAATACATTATTTCCTTAGTACTGTATTGTTATTTCCTTAGTACGTGATGTAATAGTACTGTAACACCTTTAGTACTGTCTTGTTAAAGTTCGCCTAGTACAGCACCTTGCCCTTAGTAACCCACGGATGACTGCATTTGTAAATGAATACATTATTTCCTTAGTACTGTATTGTTATTTTATTAACCTAATAGAATTCACACTTTATCATATCCTCTCTGAGAAACTGTTGGGCGCTAAATATAACAGTAACTTAGAGAGCAAGTAACCCTCAAGGGGTCGCAAGATCTGTTGTTGCCTGATTTCCCTTGTACTCCTTTGTATACTATAAGTAGACTCCCTCTGCATTTTCCATATCTAATGAAATCTCACTCTCTCTCTCTCTCACTCTGTCTTTTATATATATATATATATATATATATATATATACTTGAAACCCGTACACCCCTACTCCCTACAACTCTCTCTCTCCCTCTAAACCCCTCTACCCCATCAGCAACTCTCTCTCCAGCCATCCCACCTGCACAGCCTCCCCTATCTCTGAGCATTCCTCCACGGACCGCCACAAATAAGCCCAACAACACACCGATACTCCGCCAAGTGTGAAGTAACATCCGAGCCTTTCCGGGGTTACTGAAAACCATTTTACGTAACTTGTGCTTTATTGAAAATATGCTAATTATTCATGATTTAATGAACTTGGTCATATGTGATTGCTTGTGAAACAGGCGGGTGATAGTCGTTATATATATATATATATATATATATATATATATATATATATATATATATATATATATATATATATATATATATATAATAACATTATATACTCGGTTTTCCAACTATGACAGGTAATGTGTTAGGCTAAAAAAAATACAAATTATAAAAAATATTCCTGAAAATTGGATTGAAAGAATAGACGTCGATGAAATTTTGACATAATCAATGGTTCGGTTACGCTCAGGTCACGGTACAGGTGTCTAAGAAACATAATTAAACTAGCTAGCTCTACCCTTGCTTTTTTGCTATTTGTTTGTATTTTGTTTCAATAAAAATAAACACACGAATGCGGAATATGCAGAATAGACCAATAACTATGATCTTGAAAGCCATTACAAAATCATTTTGACAAGTGAGTGTTTAATCTTAAATATATCCATATGTATAAAGTTTTTTTTTCTCACATATATTCCTTTTGACTGAAGGTGTCTACTCAACAATAAAGTATCTTCGCATTTATTGTACATGACTATGAAACCAAATTACAACGTTCTGTTGATGTGCCCACTTCCTATTCATAAATCACCCATTAAGCAGCTTTCATCAGTTCATGTCGATTCTTCAGAATTTCTATATAATTGAACATAATGCAATTTCTTCAAATTAAATTCACATATACCGCTCAGAGATTCGAGTTCACGAATGAAAACACAAAATAATATGTTAAGTGATACGATCTTTTTAATTATATATACTGTAAAGTCCTGTAGCTTTACCTATCTACTCTTGATTATAATGAATATATATATATATACTACAGTAATATCCCGCCTAGGTGAGATGACCAGCTTGTGTGTAGTGAACGAATTGCATGTTGAATGTTACTGTACTGTTGGAGTGGCTGAAGTTGTGAACTTTGTTTGTAACTAAAGTAATCAGCTCTGTATGATGAACCTTTGCTAGCATTAACATTGCAAATGAGACACAGGTCAACAGCACCTCTGATTCCCGCTATTGTAGTGAGGGATCGCAGGGCGTGAGGATGTGTGACAAATATACACTCAACCAGTGAGGGCTCAATCCTGGGCATCCAACGGGCGGAATTTTCTGTATAATTATCTTAGGTTCGAATCCATGGAGTACCACATGTATTTATAGTTTCATTAATTTAATTCATTCGGTTTATTTGTAAGTTAATTGATGAGTTGGTGATGATATGAATTTCTCCACGTACGCCTCAAGGAGTTGTCCCTGTATATTCATGGAATGTATACACTTCAGGCAAGTAATATATTTGTATTAATTTCACTCCAATACCAAACACCTCCCAAAGAAATTTATGAAAGCAAGCATGTGATCCACCAGGATTCGAACCTGGGTTACGTCATACAGATTTTAAACACTCTAACCATTACACCATCAAGGCAATATATAGATAGATAGATAGATAGATAGATATAGATACATATATTAATTTTCAAATTTTCCCTGAATTGTGTACTAACTAGCAACTACTAACTATTTACCCCATTTACTTATATAGTTATTCATTAATATCACAACTATCGGAATCATTGTTCATACACTGACGTATACTAAAATGTAGAGACATATTTCTTTCATGTTTTAATGTAATGATAATTGTCTTAATTCTCGGTAGACCATAAAATGATCTTACTTCTAAACTGGATCTCTCTCTCTCTCTCTCTCTCTCTCTGTCTCAATTCCAATTACCTTTTGCACTGTCTGGTTGAATGCCAAAATTAATGACCTAATTAGTACGCATTAGCTAAGCCTTCATGTTCCAATTAGCATTCCAATTATGTCATTAATCTGTTTCTGGTGAACACCCACATACAAATATATGTCTAATCTATCTATCTATCTATCTATATACTCAGGCACATACCTCATTTCATTTTATTCTATTTTATTTTTATTTATGATTTGTTTTAGCTGGGGGTGGCCGACTCGAGACAGAGCCCGAATAGGGACAAAACAAAAATCCAATTAAAATATGAGGTAACATAATATAATCAGGATGAGGATGCAAAACAATGATAACCATATCTATACAACTCTGTTAATATTATGTGGATCCCCTATCCTATCCTATATCCCTACAGTACCGACGCCTCCAAACTCAAGAATCTCATTCTGCCTATATTTCTGCCCGGTTTCAAGCCAAGTCTGTCCTTCGACTCTCCAAACGCTCTTTTGTCAATAATAAATGCACGGAACTATCCAACTCTAGCTTTTCCCAAGCTTTCTGGCATCTAGTCAAAAAATCTGTCCAACAATTTATCTTCCTTTTCTTTCCCTCCCCTTTTCCACTCTGATGGCACAACCATCACTTCTTCCTCAAACTTTCGCTAGAAATTCCACCTCGGATGATTCCGGTGTTATTCCTCCCTAAATATATTAGAGACTACGTTTAGTACAAAATAATGTATTTTGTCCTTTTAGTTTTCTGCATAGAACAATAATTTGTTTTACTTAATGTAAAACGTTTTTGTTTTTCTCTTATGATAAACATATAGACCCTGCCACTGTAAATGATAAATCTATATATCTGTCCTCTTCTTCCTCCTCCTCTTCTTACTCCCCTATCATCTCCTCCTCCTCCACTTCCCCCATCATTGTCTCCAGCTTCCTCCCAAATCATCCCAAATTTCCTCCCCATCTCATTCACCGCCTTGTTTGCAGATTTCTTTCGCTCCCCATTGTTTCCTTGATTCCTTGCGCTTCCTACCGGCTTTTGTTTATTTACTCCTGTGGTTTGGATGTCTCTGCCCTGCCCTACTTTCTCGCTCTTTTCTTCGTTAATTACGTGGACTAAGTTGCCTTTTAACCTCTTGACAATGAGAGGTCTGTCATGAGCTGAATGCATGTTTCCAGGTATAGCTTGAACACAAAGGTGTTTCCACTACATCACTACTACTACTACTACTAATACTACAAGTAGTCCACTCAGCCTGTGCATCACCCCCTTATGGACCCTAAACAAGGACAGAACAGTCATCAATGCACACGACTTAATAGTCGTACAGCTGCTTTATATTCCGGGGTTTGCACTCACACTCATCATCGTGGATTATTTTTGTGTTGTTTTTTCTTTTTTCTTTATATTATATATATACTAATACTACAACAACAACTACCACTACTGCTACTACTATGAAAATGTAAATAAAATATGTTTAATTAAACAAAAATTACACTCAAAAGATGTTCAGATAGTTACCAGCGCATGCACTATTTTGAACACCTAAGCCGATCATTGCTCATGCATATCCCCTTGTTTACATTCGAACACTTGGTAGTAGGGTAATGGATGACAAGCAATAACAGGAGGCTAATTATTGTGAGAGGGCATAGCAGGTGGACAGCTTATGATGACAAAAAGATACTATACCCTGTTCCAAATCAGTGGGCCAAAACTCTGGGACATCAACCTCAGTAACTCACAAACGACTAGGGTAATCGAGGTAATATTTCTACCATTTGGGAACGGTCAGCCAAGGAATGGGTGTGGAAATATACAGCCCATTTGCTTAACCCTTCTTTGAGTTACAGAGGTTCAGGGTTCACGATTTCTGGCCTACCTATTTGGACCAGGTTCTAAAAGAGGGAGATATAATGGGGTAGTTCACAAGAAGCAAATATAGGATGAACATTTATATGACAAGGTATAGTAGACTGACATTATGAATGGCAAGTAGATATAGGATGATTTTTTTTTTTTTTTTTTTTTTCTATGTGATTGAGGGAGGCAAAAGGCATAACTGCCTATAGCGAGTGCCTCCCCCATAGTTGAAAGAGTGACAGGGCCAAAATCAAGGGACGTTCGAGCCAAAATGCCTGGACACACGGAGTTTGAAGCAATTTAAGTCATAGGAAGAGGGAAAGACTGATTCTGGGAGAGAGTTCCAGAGCTCAGCTGTTGAGTAGAAGAAAGTTTGAGAGTAACGTTTCACTCTTGGGTTGGAGAGTTGCACAGAGTAGGGGTGGGATTGAGTTACAAGACGGGTACCACGTGCCCTACGTAAAGGAGGTGGTATGCACTGGGATAGCTCTGAGGAACACTGATTATTATAGTAGCGATAGAATAGCGAGAGAGATGCAACATTGCAGCGGAGAGAGAGAGAGATTGCAGAGAGTTGGTGAGTGGACGGGAGTTAATGATACGAAAGGCCTTCCTTTCAACTTTGTCTAGGAGAGCAGTGTGAGAGGAACCTCCCCACACATGTGAACAATACTCAATACAAGGGCGCACTATGCCCTGTACAGAGCAAGAAGCTGTGCAGGGGAAAAGAACCCCCTAAGGCGGTTGAGCACACCCAGCTTCTGGGAGGCTGCCTTAGCAAGACTGGTAATATGGTCCTTCCAAATGAGAGCAGAAGAAAAAGAGACACCAAGAATATTGAGAGAAGATGAAGGGTTGATTTTTGTATTGTTGAAGAATAAGGGATAGTCCGCTGGGAGATCCTGACGGGTAGATAGATGGAGAAATTGGGTTTTGGAAGCATTAAAGTTAACAAGGTTTTCTCTGCCCCAATTGAAAATAGTATTTAGATCAGAATTTAAGAGTTCTATGGCTTCATTACGTTTGTCGTTGAGGGATTGCTGGCTGGGGCGTTCTGAAAAACTAATGGAGTAGTGTAAGGTTGAGTCGTCTGCGTATGAATGGATGGATGCTTCTTAAGGGGGGTCACCTGATTTTTTCCTCTCCTGTTCTATCTTTCTCTAGCTTGTATTCATTCGACCCCATTCAGCATACTGTTTTAAGACGTGTATCCCCAAACAGCTTGAAAATTTCACCTTTTCAATAATTAATTATATTGTGACCTAATATATGGGCCTAAATATATGTTACCATATACCAATGGACTACCCATGGTGTAAGGATTCGAAATATATAGTTGGTGCAATTGTGCGCACTGTTCAATTTGGCACAATCAAAAGTATTTTTCCAAATTTCTAGCCCTAGTGGTATGTTCCAACTTTTTTGGTAATTTTGAATTTTTAAATGCTTAGTGGTATATTTGGATTTTTCAGGAAGTTGCTATTATTATGGTATATATATTTTCTATATTTGTTTACATTTGTTGTGCCCTCGGCAGCTGTTCAAAAATTGTTTAACACTTAAAATATTTTTTTTTTCCCAAGTACACTACAACCCCTTGGATTCATTATAACATCAAAATATAATATTGGGGCTTTATTGTGGAAAAGTGTGTTTACCCATCTTATATAACAGCTTGAAAAATACAAATGTTCATTTTCTAAATGATATTGTGCCCGAAGATATGGTCCCCCCCCCCCCCCCCCCCCACCCACCCACCTCCACTGGAGAATCATCCTTTATCCTTCTCCTATAAATCCTACTTCTCATAATTATCTCATATTTCTTCTACCTTCCTTCCATCCACTTCATCCTCCTTCTATAAATCCTCCTTCATCCCATTCCCTCCTATTTCTCCTACCTACCTTCTTTCCATCCTTTTCTTCCTGCTCTTATATATCATCCTTTTTCTCATTCCCTCCTATTTCTTCTTAATTGCCGAACAGTGGAGGTGACGAACTCTACAATAGATACAATAGATATAGATGCCCACTCCAGCGTTCGTCATACTTTGCCACCACAACATAAAAGGACAAATTCTAAAATGTCTAAAACTATTATCCTTTCCTCCTTCTCCTTCTTCTCTTCCTCCTCTATTCCTTTTCAACATTCCCATCTCGACTCTTCCCGTATTTCTCCTCCTCTCATTTACTTATTTCCCTCCCATTTACCTGTTCTCTTCCTCCTCTCTCTCTTCCGCCTCGTCCTCCCCTTCTCCTTCTTCTTCCCATCATCTTCTAATTCTAATCATCTGCCTCTGCCACTGTTACCCTTATATTTAGATGTTTATATTCTGGGTGTGGTGTCCCGAGTTCGAATCCCGGGAGGACCATATGCTTTAATTAGTTTATATCAAGTACATTGGGGTTTGTAATTGATGATTAATGTTAAGAACGGGGTGTTACTTATTCTCCGTCACAATCTTATAAAAATGATAATTGGTGCCAATATCCTCCACCCTTTTCCCCTTCTTGTGTTCTTCCTTTTATCCTCTACCTTCCTTCTTCCTCCCTTCATCTTCCTTATCCTCCTCCTCCTCCTCCCCCTTCTTCAACCCACCCCCCACCCCCTTCTTCCTACTCCTTCTCCATCTCCTCCCCCACCCCCTCTTCCTCCTTCTCCACCTCCTCCCCCACCCCCTCTTCCTCCCTCTCCCCTTCCTCCCCCACCCCCCCTTCCTCCTCCTTCTCCACCTCCTCCCCCACCCCCCTCTTTCTCCTTCTCCACCTCCTCCCCCTCCCCCCTCTCCCCTCCGCCCAAATCTCCAAGCACCCAAACAAACAACAATCAAGGCATACCATGACCCCAGCAACGCAAAAAACGTGCATAAAAAACGTAAAGCTCGACAGTAAACACGTAACGTTTCCATTTACGTCCAGGGCGCCGGAGAAAGTCAATGAACACGATCGTAAACGCAGCGCCGAGCTATAATAAGATTCTATATCGGGGAGCAAATTGGTTAAGTGTTTGATAATGAGGATTTTGAGAGAAGATCCGCCACGAAGAAGCAGTGAAACCGGTTATATTGGATATTAAGTTAATCTATCTATCTATTGCCTGACGCCGTGATCCCCGAAGGGGTGGCCACGAACGAACCGCCCCCATGCATCTCTGTCCCCAGTCAGTCGACGCCCCTCCCCCCAACCAGCACCGCCTTCGTTCATGTACTTCCTCACTCCATCCTTCCACCTCTCATTCGGTCTACCTCTCCCTCTCTGTCCCTCCACCTCGCTCTCGTACACCCTCTTAGTCATTCTCTCGCTTTCCATACGTTCCATATGGCCGAACCATCTCAAGTTGTTCCTTTTCACACTTTCCAGCACATCTACCTCCACACCACACCTCCTTCTTACTTCCTCATTAGTCTGTCTATCCCTCCATGTGATTCCGCACGCACTCCTTAAGTAATTCATTTCCACTGCTCTCACTCTTGGTCTGAGTCTCTCAACCAACGTCCATGCTTCGCTTCCGTAAGTCAGTGTCGGGATTACCACACTGTCATGCAAGTACTTCTTCACTTCCATACTGACCACCCTATTTCTTGTTACTGCTTTTAGCGTTCCTACAACCCTCTTCCCCTGTTGTACCCTCTCCCGCACTTCTTCATTCATAGTCCCATCTTTACTCAACACACTGCCCAGATACTTAAAAGAGTTGACGATCTCCATAGCCTGACCGTTCAGCTTCACCTCACACTCTGTGACTTCACCCCTTTCGAAGACCATAACCTTGCTCTTCCCCGCATTTACCTTCAAATTCCGTTTTTCGCACACTGTTCCAAACTCATTTACCAAACCCTGCAACTCCCATTCATTATCACTCATCAGAACTGTATCATCCGCAAACAGCAGTATAGGTAGCTTCCACTCAATTCCCTCCCTTTTCAGTGATACACCAACATCCACTGCTCTTGATAGTATTTCTTTCATGACTCCATCCATATATACAGTAAACAACCACGGGGACATCACACACCCCTGTTTCAAACCAACATTCAGGTCAAAGAACTCGCTCTGCTCACTCTCCACACGTACTGCCGCCTTTGCACCCTCATACATGCTCTTCACTGCTTTCAGCAACTTGCCCTCTACTCCGTATATTCTAAATACTTTCCACAAACCTTCTCTATCCACTCTGTCATAGGCCTTCTCCAAGTCCATAAAGGCAACATACACCTTTTGTTTCTTCTCCAGATACTTCTCCACAACACAATTCAGGGTAAAAATCTGATCTACACATCCTCTTCCCTTCCTAAAACCTCCAAGCTCGTCGCCTATCCATTTCTCCGTTCTCACTCTCACTCTCTCAATCACTACCCTACTGTATACCTTCCCTACTACGCTTAGAAGGCATATTCCTCGGTGGTTACCACACACTCCCTTTCCCCTTTGCCCTTATATAGGGGGACTATTATGCCAGTCTTCCAGTCATCGGGTGCACTCCCCTTCTCCCATGCTAGTTTGCACATTTTCCATACCCATTCTATCACTATCTCACCACCATACCTCAACATTTCCCCACACACTCCATCTGTTCCTGGTGCTTTCCCCAACTTCAATCTTTTCTTGGCTTCCCACACTTCTGACCTCCTGATCCCCACCTCCTCCTCCACTACTTCTCTTCTTCTCCCTCCCATACCATATCCAGCTATGTTTGCTGGCTCTTCATTCCTTACATTTAGCAACTCACTGAAGTACTCCCTCCATCTTTCGACTCCTCTTGCTTCTCGGCTAGCATTCTCCCATTCTTATCTTTCACACCCTTACTGTTTCCCTTGCTACCTTCCCTAACTTTCTTGACTTCTTTCCAGAACAGTTTCTTACTCTCCCTCCATTTTACACTCAGATTCCTTCCAAATTAAGTTAATTAAATTAATGCCTTGCTTATTATGGCATTTATGAATTTGCATTTTATATGTGAGTTTCACACCATTACCGTTGTTACTCAGATATGTATGAATATGATGTTTATGATAATATGAAACTATTATTTATGTTCAAGATTAATTTTAAAAAAATAGCAACATCATCCTAAGCATCACAATTGTTACGGTAATTCACATACCCGTGTTAACAAAAAACAAGTATTACATAATCAGTATTTTGCCAATGATCACTACATAATATTCCAATCACACACACACACACACACACACACACACACACACACACACACACACACACACACAACTCACGCACTACTATGACCCCCCAGACAGTCATACTATAAACAGACTTTACTCCAATGAAAATGAACTTGAAAGCAGAAAAAAAGAAGTTGTGGCAAAAACTGGAAAGGTGCGTCGCTGAGGTGAAGGTGGGGGTGAAGGTTAGTGTCTGGGGGAGGGAGGGGGAGGGGGAGGGGAGAGGGAAAGGAAGAGTAAGGGGAAGGCAGGGAGGGGAGGATTGGACAGGTGGGGAGAGAAATAGAGAGGTCGGAAAGAGACAAATAAGGGGTGGAAATAAAAGTAAGAGGTAGAGGAGGGGTGAGGAAGAGGAGCAGGAGGATGAAGAAGTATTGGGGAAGAAAAGGTGGAGTGCGAAATAGAAGGGAGGGGGAGGTTGGATGAAAGATGAGAGGAGAGAAGAGGGGAGGGTTGATGAAAAAGAGGAGGAGTAGAAGAGAACGAGAGGTGGAAGGGAGGTATGAAGAGAGAGGGGAAGGATTAGAGAGGAATGAAGGTAGGGAAGAAATGAGGGGAAAAGGTGGATGGGGTGGAAGAAAAGAAAGGAGATTTAGTGTAAGGAAAGGGAGGAGAGAGGGTAAAAGAGGAGGACGGGAAGGTGTAGAGAGGAGAGAAGAAAAAAAGGGGTGAGTGGATGAAAGCGGAGATAAGAGAAACGAAAAGATAAATAAGGAGAATAGGAAAGAGGGAAATACATTATGTGGAAAGGAAGGGGTGAAAGGAGGAAAGAACAATAACAAAAAAATAGGTAGAAAGAAGAAGGCATACATAAGAGGAAGAAATGGAGAGAGAGAGAGTTATTAAATTATTTCAATACACGAATTATAAGAGAAGGGAAATAGAAAGGAAATGCGAGAAACAAGTATTAACATAGGTAGTCACCTTGATAAAATAAAACACAGTACTTTAACAATGTGATCAAACTTAGAAGAATACACATAAGATAGTAACATGAGGAACAAAACGGTCTGGCCAATAATATAACGAGATAAAATCAAGATACCTGTAGAGTAAGAAGAGATATAAAGCAAAATAATGGGTCTCAACAATAACAAAATAATATAAAAAACAAGATACATGTAAGTATGAAGAGATAGCAAAATAATGGGTCTGGACAATAGTATAATTAAATCAAAACAAGATACCTGTAAGAAAAAAATATATATATAAAAAGCAAAACAATGGATAGAGTTATGAAAGAATAAACAAATAAGGTCAACAGGCGGCGAAACAAGACAAGATAAAAGCAAAAGCGGTCCAGCCAGAAATATAAGTTAGAGAACTACCTCCCTGGAAGAACCCGGAAAAGACGTAACACATACTGTATAATACCCTGCTTGACTGGAGCTATTCAGTATAACCAGTTTTTGTGAGGGTGGATGGCAGTGAAGTGCAGTCACGAGAGTGCTGGGGTATATTACAAGATGTGTGTGTGTGTGGGGGGGGGGGGGGGGGGGATACGATGGAGGGTGTAGGGGGGATTGTTTGAGGGTATGATGTAGGAAAGATTTGGAAAGAATGGGCAACTGCACATCATATATATATTGTGTTTGTATGTCTGTGTTTGTGTGGTATATACAACATATGATCTTAATTGAAATTGGATGCATAACTACAAAAATGACTTAGCCAGTCAAACCAAAATATAAAGTGCTCACTAAAACAAGCAACACTCCAAACATCCAAAAGCAACTGGAAGGGAAGTCGAAGGTCAAAAAAGAAAGGATAGAAGAAAAAAAGCGCGCGCACCCCCTCCCTCCCAACAACAACAACAACAACAACTATTTTCTTCCTCCACTCTTCAAATACTTAACTTTACGACGCGGGAATGAATGAAGCAAGTTTTTGTTCCACCTTCCGTCCTTCCTTCCCACTCACTCACGGCCAACAGCATTCCTTGGGTGTGTACTATAAACCAAAAAAAAAGTGTTTTCTTCCTGGGGGGTACGTCTCTGGGTTTTGATGGTTTGGTAATCGACTTTCCTTTCGCTTGGTATGTATTTTTTGTAGATTTAGGTACTTGGTTTTGAGAGTTCACTTTCCCTCTGCTGCTTGGAATGCATTTTATAGATGGGTTTGTGTTTGATTGGGTAGTTTATTTATTTATTTATTTATGTATAAACTTATATTTTGTTTTGTTTTACTATATTATCTCATTTATGATTTCTCCCTTTATATGTATTTTAAGTGAGTAAGTGCCGTGAGTAAGTGCCGTGAGTAAGTGCCGTGAGTAAGTGCGTTTTTCTAGGGGGGGGGGGGTTATATTAATGACTGGGTGTTTGTGGTTTGATACTGGACTTTCATTTCTCTGGGAATGCATTTTTATATGGGTTTGTGCTTGCTAAGGTTATTTGTGTGTTAATCTTCCTTTAACCTTTTCAGGTACCAGGGACGTATTGGTCATCATGTTTTGGGAACTTTTACATAGTTTCATTCAGTTTAGGATGCACCTCTAGCAATAATAGGGCTTCAAACTATCTCAACCGACCCTTTTAACTACCACAGATCCTTCCTAAGCTGCATAATACCGTTTAAATACAGCTATAATATAATCTAACCCGCGTCGCTGGTAGTCTGTGGGTAATGTTGTATATTCATTTACATTGTCTTCCCGTTCTCATGCTTGTTTATCTAGAGTATAATAGTCATTTGTTCTGGGGGTTGTACTGTAATTCTCAGCATATATAAAGTTACACAAGTTCGAATCTTTGAACCTTAACAGCCAAGTTCTGAAGCATCTGGGGTATAGTAAATGACACGAAAGGTCTTAATATTGACAAAGAAATGGGGCGAAAGGACTCAAAATCGCCCAAACTAACGGAACGAACGTCTTAAATACTCAAAACTAATATACTAAACATGAAGGGAGAAGGGGTTCAAGTTAAATCGAGTAGTACCCCCTTAAACAGATTAAATCGATCATATTAACCCCTTTGAAAGTATATTCTGGTTATCGGTATACGATTTTACGTAGACTAGGAAGGATCGGTGGGAATCCAAATGGTAATGACTATCTCGATTAACCCGATGGCTTCCATACAACCTTCCTAAGCTCAATAAAATCTTCTAGTAATAGCCAGGAAACAGTAAATAAATGCTTCATAGTATCTTGAAAGGGTTAATCCCTATTGTTTACGATCTCGTTATTTCTATCTTATTCAGAAAACACTAGACGATTATAATTATCATAGGAAGGACCTCTACGAATCAAATGGCTACAAACTTAGCCCCACTAAGTCATGTGGCCCCACAAATTATTCTCAAACTGAATAAAAACGTCTAATGATAGCCATAATAAAATTAAGGGGAGGCAGACCCTTTTTCTGGACCCCCTTCTCCCTAATGTTTAGCCCCACTAGTTTTGAGATTATAAGATGTTCGGCCCATTAGTTTGGCGATTTTAACACCTTTCGCCCCATTTCGTTGTCAATTTTAAGACCTTTCGTGCCATTTAGGTGTCGATTATTTCCTGCGATAGCAAGCCTGCAATTTTAAGAGGAATCGGCCTTCGGCCGGGACATTTTTCTACCGAAAAATGTACAAATTTATCTTGAAGGGGGGTCTAGGGGGTGTTTTTCTAAGTTTGATGGAGGTCTAGGGAGGAAACTAACACAAATTATGAACAAATTAATTAATAGACCAAACAAACGGTCTGCCTCCCCTTAACAAACGGTCTGCCTCCCCTTAACAAACGGTCTGCCTCCCCTTAAGAAACGTATCCTCATATACTGGAGTGTTCAGAGGGGAGGGGGGCTTCTAGACATCTTTATCCCTCATGTTTAGTCCCATTAATTTGCGATTTCAAGACATTTGCCCCATTAATTTGCTATTTAGTTGTCGATTTCTTCCTGGCGAGTGAGAGCGAGCCTGCAAGCAAAGAGGAATCGGCGTTTAACCGGGGGATTTTCTACCAAAAAATGCACAAATTCGAAGGGTGGTCTTAGGAGTGTTTTATTTTAGCTTGTTGGAGGTCTAACTAATTCATTTCAGTAACTAGTTGGTTAGAAAAGTTTGCCTCATACGCTGCCAGACCAGTGATGACTAAAGGACCTGAAGGATGAACACACTCGGGTGATAATGTTAAATAAATGTATATGATAAATGTTAATGTATTTGCTTATTGAATTATTTACTGTAGTTAGTTATTTATTTATTTATCTGTTTCCTAGCTTTAATAATAAATAAACAAATAAATAAATAAATACTGCGAAGACCCCACTTCGAGATAAATGTGTGCATATTTCGGTAGAAAAATGCCCGGACCAAAGGTTGGTTCCTCCTATGCCGCATTTTCCTTTACCATCATTATCTCCGATAGACTGGAAATTTCACACCCAAATGCCCTGAAGGGTGTCCAATGTCAAGCCAACTCAACCCTGCTCTTCCACAGGGTCGAAACTCAACCCGATTCAGACTTTCGGAGCTTGATAACAGTTTTAAGATTTTTTGTATATATCCATATATAAATAATCGATTTGGATGTGATAATTATAAATGTACCTAGCTATATCCTCAGAATGTCCAAAAGAAGCGTCATAATCCTATAGAAGGTCGATAACCTACCGGAGTTATTATATATAATACCTCAAAGTAAGCCATTATATTATAGGAATAGTCATCACAATTGTTTACAAATTCAACTAGATCAAAATAATATCGAAATGATGGATCATTAATTATTGATCTTGATATGTAGGCCTAAAGCGTGTTGTTTATAAACATTGGAGCACATGGCCGCAGCCGCGGTGCCACTCCATTCGCGCCTAATCACGATTATATTTCGGTGTATTCTTACTTAAATGTATATCATTCGGGTTGATTAGGTTACACAATACAATATTACCAAGTAACAGTACACGCATATATATAAATATCATAACATTTGTGAAATATAGGTTCGACCGCGCTAAGCACCACGGCTGCGTGTGGGCCAGTAGGAACGCAGATATATCGAGGGGTGGGTGGGTGGGTGGGTGGGGCATCTAGCCTCGTGACCTTGACCAAGAGTCAAGTTCAGAAAATCACTGTTCGTCACGGTAATTAATCTGTCACTCCTCAGAATTATTGAAATGTCTATGTATGCGAATATTTCTTGCTCTACTATTAAACAAATCAATATGTTTTATAATTTCACCTAATATGTAATGTCACAACACATCTTAAATTGTATATATTCAAATTTATTGCCGATATGTTCTGTTGTCGATTATTCCAGTCCCTGACATACCTCATGATATTTGGTATATTACGCTATTTCGCCTTTATTTTGTCTTTATTTGCTTTGTAATAATTATTCTGCAATGCATATTTACTTTCATTCTTAAAAATAGTCAGGAAAGGTTGTCCATATAATGTATATATTTAAAAGTCTGGATCGCCCCTTGTCATTTTGTGCCACCACACTTTAATGAGAGTGGGTTATCAGACTTTGGGGTGACACAAAATGCAGCTCTAAATTGCAGCTTGCTATCGCTCGCCAGGAAAAAAAACAGACGCTTAAATGGCACGAAAGATTTTAAAATCGCCAAAATAATGGGGCGAATGTCTTAAAAATCTTTAATTTAGGTATAACTAGTAGGATAAGTAAATTCGCAGACGATACCAAAATAGGGAGACCAATAGATTCAGATAGCGACATAGAGTGCCTCCAAAGGGATATAGATACCTTACACGAATGGTCAGTAAAATGGCAGATGAATTTTAACATTGACAAATGCAAGGTATTAAAGATAGGGAAGACGAATACTAATGCAAAATATAAACTAGCTAATGCTGAATTAGAAAACTCAGACTGCGAGAAAGATTTGGGTGTGTTTGTTAGCAACGATTTGAAACCTAGAAAACAGTGTATAAGCGTACGTAACAAGGCAAACAGGATTCTAGGGTTCATCTCAAGGAGTGTGAGTAACAGAACTGCCGATGTTATCTTGAAACTTTACTTGTCATTAGTGAGACCTCTTATGGATTATGCTGTCCAATTTTGGTGTCCTTATTACAGAATGGACATAGATTCGTTGAAGAGAGTACAGCGAAGAATGACAAAAATTATTCATAATATTAGAAATCTACCATATGAAGAAAGGTTGAAAAAATTAGGTTTACATTCGTTAGAAAGACGCAGAGTTACAGGGGATATGATAGAAGTGTTCAAGTGGGTTAGTGGGACAAATAAAGGAGACATGAAAAATTTACTGAAGCTCAGTGATAGCGAAAGAACTCGAACAAATGGTTTCAAATTAGATAAATTTCGTTTCAGAAAAGATATAGGCAAATATTGGTTTGGTAACAGATTTGTAGATGGGTGGAATAGGCTACCAAGTGATATAGTGCGATCAAGAACGATAGGGGGCTTTAAGATAAAATTAGATAGGCATATGGACGAGATGGGTTGGGTGTGATGGGGATCTGCCAGGTGTGGGCCAATCGGCGCTCAGCAGACCCCCGTAATCTTGTGTTAATCTCTGACCGTTTTGGTGGGGTCAGTACTTAAGGTATTAGTGAGTTGGGCCTATAATTGGGCCTAGTAATTGGGCTTGGGTGTGACAGGGATCTGCCTTGTATGGGCCGATCGGCTTTTTGCAGACTCCCATTTTCTTATGTTCTTATGTTCTAATTGGGGTAAATATGAAGGAGAAAGGGGTCCAGAAATCCCCCTCCCCTATCCCTCCCTCTAAAATCCCAAACAGAAAGAAGCGAGTGGTGATAATTAAACAGAAAGAAGCGAGTGGTGATAATTAAACAGAAAGAAGCGAGTGGTGATAATTAAACAGAAAGAAGCGAGTGGTGATAATTAATTAAACAGAAAGAAGCGAGTGGTGATAATTAAACAGAAAGAAGCGAGTGGTGATAATTAAACAGAAAGAAGCGAGTGGTGATAATTAAACAGAAAGAAGCGAGTGGTGATAATTAAACAGAAAGAAGCGAGTGGTGATAATTAAACAGAAAGAAGCGAGTGGTGATAATTAAACAGAAAGAAGCGAGTGGTGATAATTAAACAGAAAGAAGAGAGTGGTGATAATTAAACAGAAAGAAGAGTGGTGATAATTAAACAGAAAGAAGTGTGTGGTGATAATTAAACAGAAAGAAGCGAGTGGTGATAATTAAACAGAAAGAAGCGAGTGGTGATAATTAAACAGAAAGAAGAGAGTGGTGATAATTAAACAGAAAGAAGCGAGTGGTGATAATTAAACAGAAAGAAGCGAGTGGTGATAATTAAACAGTGTAGAGACTTTGATTGACAGGATGTTACTAGTGGTGGTGTACCGCAGGGTTCAGTGTCCGGTTCCCATCTCTTATAGGGAGCTTAGGTTTCTCGCAATACAGAGATATAGGCCATTCATTATATAGGCCCTTCACCTCTGTAACTCAACAAGGGCTAGACCAAAGGGGTTGTAAATTTCCACACCTATTCCCTGGCTGACCCTTTCAAAATGGTAGAATTATTAGCTCGATTTCTATAGGCTTTTATGGGTTATACAGGTTAATGGTCAATATTTTTGGCCTACCAATAATGAATAGACTATATATATATATATACAGTAAACAGATAAGAAACTCACTTGCTAAATCCCAATGTTTGCTGAAGCAGTAATGTATGTAACTATACCATAAACAACACTGAGCCTGTCATACGCAGATCCCATGGTAGCAGAGGAGTTTACAATTAATCTTCCCTGTTATAATAGCCACTGCTGTCCTATGTTGTTCTGCTTTCTGTAGCCCTGTTCTTTGATTCGCTAACTGGGGGGATTCGTGAAGGCTTCTGTTCCTGGATGTCAATGGTTTGGGAGGTTCAATGAGTTGAGGTATTACATAATTTTAAGTTGCAATAAAAGTCGCCATCTGGGTGAAAGAGTTCTTTCTCCATCTATCTGTATCTATCAGTGCGTCTGTCTAAGGCTCAGTATCTATCCGTGTATCTACCTTCTGTCTATCTGTAATCGAGCCTCCTTTACCTCCCTCCTAATTAGTCTTTATTATCGGGCCCTACACCGATACCCGCAACTTTCTCCACAGACACACACACACACACATGCACACGCACATACTGACCCTCCTCCTCTCTCTCTCTCTCTCTAAGTTTTGTTTTTCTTTTGTCTCTAGATCTGTTATTTTTTCCATATCATGTTATGCAAAATAATTGCAGCCATTACAAGGGAAAACCTTGCACTTTCTGCATTGCTATTTGCATGGTATCCAGATGGTTCAATTCATACATATGATACCAAAGCTTATTTCATATATATATATATATATATATATATATATATATATATATATATATATATATATATATATATATATATATATACAGTATATCAATAGAATGACATAGTACCAAAGAGATACTGTGAGTGTGCGTAGTATTTGAACGAATGTGTGTGTGTGCGCGCGTGTGTAGGGAATTAACCTGGAGCCTGCAACAGGTTATCTATTCCCCCAATCACCCCTCCCCATACAAGTTATATCATATATGTCCCTCTGGCCAATCTTGTCTCATCTTCCAGACAAACCGCGAGCTTTCACTCTCTCACCCCTACTCTCTCTCTCTCTCTCTCTCTCTCTCTCTCTCTCTCTCTCTCACTCTCTCTCTCTCTCTCTCTCTCTCTCTCTCTCTCTCTCTCTCTCTCTCTCTCTCTCTCTCTCTCTCTCTCTCTCTCTCTCTCTCTCTCTTTATCTATAATGTATTGATCTCTATATAAAGAGGTTGTTTCTAGTTTGATATAAATATCCTTAATTGAGACTTATTAAATTGCTTTAGTGGGATATTTAGTGGTAATTGGCAGGTTATATTTATATACAGGGTGTCTCGTGAGTTTTGATAAATACTTCCAGAAATATAAGATTAAGTCATTCTGTGTAAGAAATGTTCTACACACATATGCTTTGGGGGCATTATTTTGCAGTTTAGTCCACTAAGGTCGAAATGTTTGTGTTTTTCGTAATTTTGTTAGCAGTTTTCCCTTAAAGAAAAAGGCATAGAGAAGAAAATAATATGATAATGTATCGTATCAATTCTATATAGAAACACCAACAAATACTTCATAGCTATCTTAATTTTCTTGTGAAGATGAGTTGAATATTGCATATAAAATACAACATCATATATTCAACGCAGTCCCATGGGCAGGTGAAGAAAGCTACAGAGGAGTTTGTTATGCCTCTTTTAAGCATTTATGCCATAACCCACCATAAACTACTCAGTCGTATATCCATTGTTTACATTTAAAGGACACAAAGGGATAAACATGGCTAAACACGTAAACCTGTTATGCATAAGAAGTACATTTGTATGGTTTTCGGCAATTTCAACCATTTTTCCATGTAAAGAAAATGAATAGTGAAAAAGCCAAATGATGATGATGCATGGTATCAATACTTCATGAAAATACCAACAAATCCTCTGTAGCTCCTTTTTTTTCGGTTTCGTGGGTTTCTTGAAATATTCAACTCAATGCCAAGGGAATATGAAGAACGATATAGTGAAGTTTATTGATTCAGTTCGAAGTATCCATGCCATGCTTCACTCTGTATTTTTCCTATCCTCATCGTATTAAAGAAAAACAGGGTTAAAAACAAAAAACGGATTTAAGGGCTCATAACTGCAAAACAATGCCCTAGAGAGCCGATGAGTATATATCATTGTTTTACTTAGAATTACTTAATCTTTCATCTCTGGAAGTATATCTGACAACACTTGTGGGACACCCTGTATTAATATATTTATGCATTTATATGTTCTTATTTATTTATTTATTTATCTATTTATATCTATTTATATCTATTTATATCTATTTATATCTATTATTATCTATTTATATCTATTTATAATCTATTATTATCTATTTATATCTATTTATATCTATTATTATTATTTTTCTTTGCAGGAGATGCGAGAGAAATTTATGTTCATATATAACTTTGCACTAAATTGAAAAATGTGTAGTGATATGTTTAAGGGGAGATATCCACTTGAGGGATTTTTTTCTTGACCCCTTTCTCCCTCATGTTTAGCCCATTGCTTTTCTAATTTTAAGACGTTCGCCCCATTATTTTGACGATTTTAAGAACTTTCGACCCATTTCTGTCAATTTTAAGACCTTTCGTGCCATTTAGGTGTCGATTTTATCCTGGCGAGCGATAGCGAGCCTGTTAATTAAGAGCAACCGGCTTTCAGCAGGGACATTTTTCTACCGAAAAATGTACAAATTTATCTTGAAAGGGGCTCAAGGGGGTGTAATCTTAAGCTTGATGGATATCTAGGGACCAAACTAAAAACCTCCCCTTAAACACGGGAGTGAAACCCACTGAATGGCACATCAACCTGTATGTTGAACGGCTCCACCATCCTCGCCTCTTATAATCACCATACAACTTCTTCCTGCTTATTTGTTGTTGCCCAAATATAATGCATACACAATTTGGTGTTTATAATGGTACCTGCATGTACTCATATTAGCAAACATAATATATATTGATTATTTAATTTGCACAATGGTGATTAGGACCTACACTTTTAAACTTCTTTGAATGAGTAATATAGTCAGTAATTTGCATCGGTGGTGTTAATACGTAAAAGATCATGGGTTTATGCCTGTATGAACTCCCTTCTTAAGTGCAAGTAAAACAAAATAATGTTCCAGCTCGTAACACAAGAAACCTTATTTATGTTCTTGAGATTTAAGAGCTCCTCATATTCCCATAACAAGCAGGCAATGCAAATCAAACCCCAACACCATGACAGACACACAGCATCAAGCAAGCAAGCCAACCGTGCGCAACTAACAAGCAAACACCGTAACCCAAGCCCAAGACTGTGACACGCAAGCAATCTTCCCCCGGCATGACAGACTGCCCAACGAAGGTAACTACACCGGTATGGTTCTTCTTGATCTACAAAAAGCGTTTGACACAGTAGACCATGATATCCTATGTAATAAACTACAAGCTATGGGCATAGGGTCTGTGAACTGGGTTAAATCTTATCTTAGTGGTAGAACCCAAAGAGTCAAAATTGATGATAATATATCTGATCCTATGCCAATTAACTGTGGGGTCCCGCAGGGAAGCATCCTTGGTCCCTTACTCTTTCTCTGTTATGTGAACGACATGGAACTGAGCGTCTCATGTAAATTATTACTGTATGCAGACGACAGCGTGCTTCTGGTTTCAGGAAAAGACCCAATAAGTATTGCCGCTTCACTTTCCAAAGAACTAGCATCATGTAGTGAATGGCTAGTGGACAATAGACTATCTCTTCACCTGGGCAAGACGGAAGCCATCTTATGTGGAACAAAACGCAAACTGAAAGACATTGTGGGCTTCTCGGTCAACTGTAATGATATTCCTATAACAACAGTGTCACAAGTTAAATATCTCGGACTGAAACTGGACGCGAGTTTGTCAGGTGAAACAATTTTGGAATCTATCCTGAGTAAGTGTAGAGCACGTATAAAATACCTGTATAGACAGGTGGGATGCTTGCCCGCGGCGACCAAAAAGACCCTCTGCCAAGCGCTTGTTCAATGTCATTTTGACTATTCTGTGTCATCCTGGTACTCTGCATCATCTAAATCAGCACATCTAACTTCAGGTCACTCAAAATAAAATGGTTAGGTTCATGCTGAACCTAGGACCCAGATCACATGTTGGCCAGGAACTACTTCAGTCACTAGGTATGCTCAATGTTTCTGACAGGGCCAAACAAATCAGGATAACTAATGCCTTCAAAATTTTCTATGACAGAGCTCCAGAGTATCTAAAGAATGATTTTGTTAAAGCAAATGAGAGGAGTGGACATAATACAAGAAACATGATGTTTAATTTTAAGGTCCCGAGAATCCAAGGACAGGGTAAGCAAACATTCTTCTTCACTGCCATCAAAGACTGGAACGACCTACCCCATTCAGTCCGTGAAAAGAGAACACTGTATTCCTTCAGACGTAGCCTGAAGGAACACCTGAACCGGACAGCTGCGAGAAGGGAGCACCAAGCTTATGTCTACTACTAAATACGACATAAGAGATAGACAAACCAAACTGAAATGATTACTGATTACGGATTACTGATATTTACTATAGGATGTAAGGTATCTTAAAATAACCCCCTAGAAATACTTTTTCTAAAGTATCTATTTCTTTATCCTCCCCTTTTCCCCAGCTAACCTAATCCCACAAGGACCCCAATGGAAATACGCCTAACGGCCTTATTGGGCTATCCTTAGTTGGAATTATGCAAGGCTGGTACATGTCATATTTGTAACAAACTATGTGGTACCAACTCTGTAAATTGCTGACTGAATAAATATTATTATTATTATTATTATTATAACACGTGTGGCTAGACAGAGACACACGCCAGCTGTCCCCGTGACCCACATCCCTGCAGACACTGTGAATCTTCCGGAGGGGGGAGGGGGGGGGGGGGAGGCCACACAAGAAAAGGGGGGGGGGAAGATAGGGATTTACTTTTCTTTATCATGTTTACGTCTTAGTGAATGCATATACGTATAGCAGATCACATATTGTCTTCATCAACCGAATAACCCTGCAATGTCGGCAGAATCTCCAGTCAGTATCAAATATTCTCTTGATTTGGGTAGTTTTATAGACAGCTTGAACTTTTTTAATAATTACCAAAAGATCATGTGGAGGTAATCGCAATAATATGAAATGAACAATGCATTAATAGAAGTAATATATAGAACACCCATTATTTCGTAGGAGCAGGTAAAAAAAAAAAAATAAAAAAAAAAAAAAAAAAAAATAACCGACTGATAATTTTGTTATATATAAAATAATATTGTATAATTATAAAGGAGGTGGTGGTGGTGGGGGAGGGGGGTGGGGTGCAAGATGACGTAGGGAAGAGAGAGAGCGTGTGAGACATTGACTGTTGGCTTGTATACACTCAAGGAGATAAGGATGTGCTCACTTTCGCTACGTGTATAATAGAATAACAATGTGTACCAATTTTTTTTTTTCACGATACCATTTGCTTTCTAGATTATTTTGTTTATATCGAAGTACATACTACGCCTTTATAATGATTTGTTGTATTTGTTATGTGCCCATACCTACGGGTGTCATATACTGCATTATGTGCCCATACCTACGAGTGTCATATACTGCATTAAATTGAGTTTGCCACCGAATGCCGCACCGCCATATTGGCAGGATAGGTGCAGGTGCTGAGATTTTGTATACACGAGGAAACAATAATCTTTACACTAACGCTCTAAACATTCTGGAAGTGGGACAATAATGAGTGTGATGTATGGTAAACGAGATGATCCAGAAGTGAGATGAGTGGGGAGTGATAAGTGAGATGAGTGGAACGAGTGGGAAATGGAAGGGTAGAGTGGAAAATGAGCTGAGAGGGGAGGAATGGGAAGTGAGATGAGAGGGAGGAGTGGGAAGTGAGATGAGAGGAAGGAGTGGGAAGTGAGATGAGAGGGGTGAGTGGGAAGTGAGATGAGAGGGATGAGTGGGAAGTGAGATGAGAGGGATGAGTTGTAAGTGGGATGAGTGGGAAGTGAGATGAGTGGGAAGTGAGATGAGTGGGTAGTGAGATGAGAGGGGTGAGTGGGAAGTGAGATGAGCGGGAAGTGAGATGAGAGGGGTGAGATGAGAGGAATGAGTGGGAAGTGAGATGAGTGGGGACTGAGATGAGAGGGATGAGTGGGAAGTGAGATGAGAGGGATGAGTGGGAAGTGAGATGAGATGGATGAGTGGGAAGTGAGGTGAGAGGGAAGTGGGATGAGAGGGAGGAGTGGGAAGTGAAACGCAAGGGATGAGTGGGTAGTGAGATGAGAGGGATGAGTGGGAAGTGAGATAAGAGGGATGAGTGGGAACAAAACAAGATGGACAAGCGGAAAACAAGTCGAAAGAAAGCTCTGCCTTTAGGGAAGATTTTCATTTACGGGTTATTTATCTGAACGTCTTTCTCTCTCATGTTTAACACCATTCGTTTGGAGATTTTAAGACACTCGCCCCATTAGTTTGGCAAGTGCAAGAGCTCTCGCCCCATATCTGTCATTTTAGACCTTTTTTGTCATTTATGTTTCAATGTATTTCTGGCTAGCGATAGCGAGCCTGTAATTTTGGCCATGACATTTTTCTATCAAAAACTGCACAAT
The DNA here is from genome assembly GCA_032716605.1 of Paralithodes platypus. Lineage (NCBI taxonomy): Eukaryota > Metazoa > Arthropoda > Malacostraca > Decapoda > Lithodidae > Paralithodes > Paralithodes platypus. The sequence continues at coordinate 28,414,500 of CM064517.1, forward strand.
TGTATCTCGAAGGGGAGTCTTTTGGGTATTTTTAAGCTTGATGGAGGTCTAATGAGCAACCTATATATTACTCCCTGCAAATATCCACCATATGACTAAACCCTGTTCCAAAGAAGTAGGCCGAATATTTTGAACATTAAGTACTATAACTCGCAAACGACTAGAGTAATCAAGCTAATAGTTCTATCATTTGGGAGGGGTCTGCCAGGGAATATGTATGGACATTTACGGCCCATTTGCTCCAGCTCTTTCTGAGAAACAGAGGGTTAACGATTTCTGGATTACCTATTGGGAACAAGGTATAGGAAAAAAACACTATTATTAACCCCTTCAGGATTATGCTGCATTTTGACAGTTTATTCTGGCTATCATTAGACGATTTTACACAGCTTAGGAAAGAGCTTTGGAAATAAAACAGGTAAAGACTATCTCAACTAACCCCCTGACTTCCAAATCTTAATAAAATCGTATATTAATAACAGCCAGAAATTAAATGAACCACCGTATCTTTTAACCCCTTCTGTACCGGCGACGTCTTTTTAACCTTCATTCTGGCGACTATTAGACGATTTTATTCAGCTAAAAAAGGGCCTCCAGGCACTAACAGGCTAGTCTATTCGCTGTAAGCAGGCGAGAAATCGTGACCTCAAACCTCTGTAACAAAAAAACGACTAGAGTAATCGAGCAAATATTTCTACCATTTGGGAAGAGTCGGTCAAGGAATAAATGTGGACATTTACAGCCAATTTCCTCTAGCCCTTTTTTAGTTATATAGGATCGAGTTAATGATTTCTCGCCTACTTACAGCGAATAGACTATAGGAATTATTTATTTTTTATTAATTTCATCACACCACCAAACACCTCCAATGATACCAGAGAGAGATAGGATGTGAAATGACCGGTAAGCTGAGGTGGGAGAGCGAGTGGTGGTGGGTTGGAAGATAAATAGTTGAACAGGTTTGGGAGAAATATGTAGGGGAGATTTTCACTGAGGATTTGTTTTTTTCTGGATACACTTCTCCCCCATGTGTAGGCCATTTAGTTTTGTGATTTTAAGGCGTTCGACCCATCAGTTTACCAATGTTAAGACCTTTGGCCCTATTTCTGTCAACTTTAAGGCCTTTCGTGCCAATTATGTGTCGAATTTTGTTCCTGGCGAGCCAGCCTCTGGCTACGACTTTGTTCTACCGAAAAATGCACATATTTATCTAGAAAGTCGGTCTTGGGAGTATTTTTCTAATGCTTGATGGAGATCTAGGGAGCAAACTAACAACCTCTCCTTAAGGGGGGGGGGGGGGGGGGATGGGCGTATTTATTTGCTCATGTATATATATTGTTATATACATTTTTAGTTTCCTTCCAAGACCTCCATCAAGCACCCCAACACCCTCCTTCAAGATGAAGTTGTACATTTTTTATTGAATCGCTCGCCAGGAAAAAATGGGACACCTAAATGATATGAAAAGTCTTAATATTGACAAAGAAATGGGTCGAAAGGTCTTAAAATCGACAAACTAATGGGCCAAACGTCATAAAATTGAAAACTAATGGGGCTAAACATGAGGAAGAAGGGGGACCAGAAATATGACCCATCTCTCCTTAACCAGCCGCGAGAGGGGCAATTATAAACTAGTTCCTTGAGTAGACCAGAAGCTATTGAAAAACTAGATAGGAGAGAGAGAGAGAGAGAGAGAGAGAGAGAGAGAGAGAGAGAGAGAGAGAGAGAGAGAGAGATAGATAGATAGAGAGAGAGAGATAGATAGATAGAGAGATAGATAGAGAGAGGGGTAAATACGTTTATAACGAAACAATATAATACTAAATAGAATATAATGAGAAATCAGAAGGTGAATTTATAAACAACTCACACTCTGATCGATATATATTAATGATTGGCTTCTAACCAATCAAAATAGTTATGGGTACCTAGATCAATTATAGATTTGTTATTACCTATGCTATAACGGGATAGTCATTAGGGCCAGGGGGTATTTTTTTCAGGATACCATTCTCCCTCATGCTTGGTCCATTAGTTGTGAGCATTTAAAACGTTCGTACCATTAGTTTGGCGATTTTAAGACCATGCGCTCCATCAATTTGCCAATACTGTATTAGGACCTTTCGTGCCATTGACAAATGTTCTCAGTCTTTCTTTTACTCAACAAGTGAACTCTGGAACTCTCTCCCTCAATCAATCTTTCCTTCATCCAATGAGTTAAACTGCTATAAACTTCGTGTGTCCAGGCATTTTTACCCCAACTTACCTTGCATTTGGCCGTCACTCTTTTGGCTTCGGGGGAGACACTCGTTACAGGCAACCTGCCTTTTGTCTCCTTAATACACATAGAAAATAATAGGTGTCGATTTTTTTTTTTGTTTTTTTGCTATATGTATGAAGGTGATAAAAGTCAAATCTGCTTGTAACAAGTGTCTTCCCTAAAGCTGAAAGATTGACAGACAGCCAGATGAGGACGTATAGGTGAGAGCTACTTGGATTACTCTCTGTGTAGGTGAGACACAAACAGAAACAGTAAGGGAAGCCAGACAAATGAAACAGGAGTTCCAGCCACTCCGTAGCACATGACTATGAGGCCTTCCTTGGGTATTTCCCTACTCAAACTTTATAAAAAATTAAGAAATACCTCATGAACTATATATAATGCATAGATGTCATGGATATTTTGTCAGCAATTACGGACTCATAAATGTAGCAATGACCTTCGTGATATCAATGTTTCTTCCAATGTTGTGCAATTTATCAGGCATATTAAGCATTTCAAAAGTTAGGAAAGCTTTTTATAGCAATCAGAGAGAGAGAGAGAGTAGGTAGGTTAGTGAGGTTGGAGGAAGGGAGGAGAGACTTGGCCCAGACACAAGATTAATGGAAGGAGGAGAAAGTGTGGAGAAAGAGGGGGATAAAGAGAGGGAGGTTATGGGAGAAGAAGAAGGAGCAGAGAAAGGAGGAGTAGCCGGTGGAGGTGAAACTGGAGAATAAGCTAAGAAAGTGTGGAGGAGATGAGGAAGAAGAGTAGACCACGTTGGAGTAGACTGAAAAAGAAGGCGAAGGAGAGAAGGAGGAACAGTTAGAGAGAAGGAAGGGGGGGGGGGAGTAGTAGAAAGCGAATAGGGCAGAGCGAAGGAAGAGGAGAAGGCAAACTGGGTGGAAGGTGTAGTAGTAGTGGAGGAGAGTAAGGGAAGGCACCAAAGTTGTCGAAGCCCTGCGAGGAAAATATCCACCTTCCCCTGGGGACCTAATTAGCCTCCCCCCAACCCCAAATGCACAGATCCCACAACCTTTAGTTTTCACGAAGGAGTAAGTGGTTTTCGCAGTGACTTTGTTTCCATCAGGTTCAGCCGCGGGCCCAGATGGTATATAATGAAAATAGGTCATTTAAGCAAAGAAAAAACACATACAAACAATCACACACACACACACACACAGTTAGCACTCCTACATGTCGGCATATTATCGCAACCATATGCAACATCTCGACAATACGCATGAACAGATATATCCATGAACAAAACTTTACTTTGGTCTTACTTTTGAGTGACTATATGCACATTTATCTTTCTTAGTACTATTTAAGCAAGGTCCATATATATGGACCTTCGATATAAACAAAACCTTATTGAGTGCACAATACCTGCGTCGCCCTAGGATCAAGCTTACAGTGTCGGTGTATTATTGGTTTGCCATTAATTCATATTTATTTGTTTATACATATAGGAACGAAGGAAGGCAACACAAATCAAATGAAAAGACAATCAACGCATCCTAAGTGTTTATGCATACTAAGTTGTGATCATATAGTGAGTGTTGCGCAAGATATACACCGACAGACAGACTTCCCCACTGCACAAGACTGGACCTCATAAAAAGTATTATCGTAACAAACTTATATAACGTAGGTCCTCCTGAATTCACGGTGTTAGTACGGTTGACCAGCTGATTAGAGCAAATTGGGATGATATATATATATATATACAGTATATATATATATATATATATATATATATATATATATATATATATATATATGAGAGAGAGAGAGAGAGAGAGACAGGTAAGAAATATGGGAGAGTCCATAGTAGCGAGGTCGGCGCTAGCAGTGCTTATAACGGTACACCATAATAATTATGCTACGCTGTGTGAAAGCGTACATGCCAGTGTGAGGGGGTTACCAAGTGTGAGGGTGGTACCAAGGATGAGGGCGGTACCAAGTGTGAGAGATGTACCAAGTGTGAGGTTGGTATCTAGTGTCAGACAGGCACAACATATGAGGTAACAAGATACCAAGTGTAAGGGTGATAATTATTACTAAGTGTAAGATTCTCAGATTGTAGAATTACCAATAGTGAATAAATATTTAGTACTCGTGCATGCTAAATATGAACAGGTTACTAAGCTATCACTAACAAGGGGTAAAGAGGTGATTTTAGTTAATTATTATCACTGAAATTCAAAAACACATTCCTTGGTTTAATGTGTATTAATAGGTTATTTGTATGTATTAATAGTTTATTTACGAATTGGAAGGAGTTTCAAAGTTTATCGCTATTGGCCAGTTGGTTGATTAAGATATATATATTATCTATGATTGATAGAAACATATTAATAAAGTTAAAATATATTACAAGTAGCTACCAAACTTTATCTTCATTTTCATTTGTATAACTATCATAATTATTTGATCATCAATATAACCGACATCATCATTAATGTCACCGACATAGTACAAAACATCATCAATATAACCGACATCATCATTAATGTCACCGATATAGTACAAAACATTATCAATATCATCTAAGTCGTCAACATCATCACAAGATAAATCATCATCATCATTTAACATAAATCATGAAGCCAAGAACGCCCTATCTATCTATCTATTGCCTGACGCCGTGATCCCCGAAGGGGTGGCCACGAACGAACCGCCCCCATGCACCTCTGTCCCCAGTCAGTCGACGCCCCTCCCCCCAACCAGCACCGCCTTCGTTCATGTAGTTCCTCACTCGAAAGAACCACTCGAAAGAACGCCCTACCATTAACAAAAAATTCTCTCCCAATCCCACGTTGATTTGTTGGCTTGAATCAGCTCAGTTAAGATGGTATATTGCAGTTTCTCTGATTTACTACTCGTGTGTGAGAGAGAGAGAGAGAGTTTTGGTGACGATTGTAAATGCCAATTATAACAATTTTATGCATACCATGTTGCAATTCTCTGTATTCATGTTATCATTATTAAACGATTATATTCAGTGTAAACGGATTATGACGCAGTTTATGTTGGCTATCACTTGACGATTTTATACAACCTTGGAAGGATCTATGGGCATCAAAAGGGTAATTATTATTTCCATTAACCCTCTGACTTACATACTGTATACCGGTCCTAATCTGAATAAAAGCATCTAATAATAGCCAGAATAAACTGTCAAAACACGTCATAATCCTCAAAGGGTTAAAGATACACAGATCCCCGTCGACTTGAACCGGTTAATGAACAAGTAAGAATAATATTACGCCATTGAAAGCAAGAAAGGGAATGTTGAAACCGAAAATACTCGCCACTAAAAGCAGGTCGGGACAAAAACTGGACAATTTTCAGAGAGCGAAAGCGGTGGTGGCGTAAAAAACGAGAATTGGCAAAAAACGTGAGACAAACTGGGAGGGACAAGAGGGAGGGAGGGAGGAGGAGGAGGTGGAGGTGGTGGTAAAGGAGGTGGAGGTGGAGGTGGTGGAGGAGGAAGGCGAGGAGAGAGGTGGGAGGGGAGAGAATGAAAGTTTGGGGGGAAGTGAAAAAGGGGGGATGAAGAGGAGGAGGTGAAGGAAGTTAGAGTGGAGGAGGAGGAGGACAGGGAGGAGAGAAGTAGGAGGGGGTGGGGAGGGAAGAGAGGTGTTGGAGGAAGAGAAGAATGGGAGGAGGAAGGGAGGAGATAGGTGGGAGGTGGGAGAGGGGCGAGAGAGAAAGTAGGTGAAAGAGTGTTGGGGGAAGGGTAGAAGGAGGAGAGGAAGAGGAGAAGGAGGTTTTGGTGAAGGATAGGAGGGGTTGGGGGCGGGGGAGAAGAAAGGGGGGGTAAGAGGAAGAGGGAGGAGGTGGAAGAGAGATGGGTGAATACTGTGGGAGGAAGAAGAACAGTAGGTAGAATACAAGGAAAAAAGATGATAAAGGAGGAGGAGAGGGAGGGAGAGAGAGGGGGGGGGGGGAGGGAGAGAGAGAAAAATCCAGTGAGAAAAAGAAAGTAAGAGAGAGAGATCCACGACCTTACCCCCTCACACACACACACACACACGTAGTCATCATGGTCGAAATTCCTGCTTGACCGGACCAACGGAGAGATTCATAGGTCAACTTTTTCTACCACTTTTTTTTTTTCTTATTTCGCTCTCTCTCTTACTATATACCTTTTTTTTTCGTCTCCATTTTTTTCTGGGTCACTTGGAACCCGTCTAGCTAGGTGCGGTGGTGCCAGATTTCTTGCTGAAGCGGATGTGCCAAACTTACAAGATACTCAAACCAGTAATTGGCCATTTGCGAGTGTAAGCAAGTTGGAGCTCTATCTATCTATCTATCTATTGCCTGACGCCGTGATCCCCGAAGGGGATCGAACGAACCGCCCCCATGCACCTCTGTCCCCAGTCAGTCGACGCCCCTCCCCCCAACCAGCACCGCCTTCGTTCATGTACTTCCTCACTCCATCCTTCCACCTCTCATTCGGTCTACCTCTCCCTCTCTGTCTCTCCACCTCGCTCTCGTACACCCTCTTAGTCATTCTCTCGCTTTCCATACGTTCCATATGGCCGAACCATCTCAAGTTGTTCCTTTTCACACTTTCCAGCACATCTACCTCCACACCACACCTCCTTCTTACTTCCTCATTAGTCTGTCTATCCCTCCATGTAACTCCGCACGCACTCTTTAAGCAATTCATTTCCACTGCTCTCACTCTTGGTCTGAGTCTCTCAACCAACGTCCATGCTTCGCTTCCGTAAGTCAGTGTCGGGATTACCACACTGTCATGCAAGGACTTCTTCACTTCCATACTGACCACCCTATTTCTTGTTACTGCTTTTAGCGTTCCTACAATCCTCTTCCCCTGTTGTACCCTCTCCCGCACTTCTTCATCCAGTCCCATCTTTACTCAACACACTGCCCAGATACTTAAAAGAGTTGACGATCTCCATAGCCTGACCGTTCAGCTTCACCTCACACTCTGTGACTTCACCCCTTTCGAAGACCATAACCTTGCTCTTCCCCGCATTTAACTTCAAATTCCGTTTTTCGCACACTGTTCCAAACTCATTTACCAGACCCTGCAACTCCCATTCATTATCACTCATCAGAACTGTATCATCCGCAAACAGCAGTATAGGTAGCTTACACTCAATTCCCTCCCTTTTCAGCGATACACCAGCATCCACTGCTCTTGATGGTATTTCTTTCATGACTCCATCCATAAAAGTTGGAGCTGTAGACATCAATAGCAAGCCGAATTACCAGCCAAAACACGGTCATAGTACATTGATTATAATTATAAACACATAGAACCATATTCATCATACTTTCTATCCAGCAGAATCCTATAGTATTATTACATTCCTGCTATATATCGATGTTTACGGCTCCAACTTCCTTACAGCCTGAAACTCGCTAGAGGGCAATTACGTACGCGATGGTATGCCTCTTTTCTAGTCACCTACATTACAGTCTTATTACGCTTATTTTATCTCAATTGTGCATTTTTGTCCTAACATTTTGTAATTAATATATTTGTCTTCCATGACCTTAGCAAAAGCGATATTCCTATTTCACCTATTTTAACTTTTGTTTTGTATTTGCATGTCTTTCAGCCACTTTGTTCCCCAGGGTGTTGGGGCTTGTACTAAAGGGTAAATACAAAATACATCAATAAATAAATGAAAAAATATACAAATAAATACGTATATTAAAGAGATAGATAAAAAAAAAGAGGTTCCATTTGTACGCAAAGCAGATACAAAAAATGCCTACGGAAATGAGTCCAACTAAATTAAACAATCATATATTTTAATTGATACAAAATTAACTAATCTTACTGTGATTGATAAGGGTAATTTTGCTTAGCCTATCAATTTCGCATACTATTTGAGCCACCGTGTAAGAATTGAGAGGTCTACCCACGAATAAACATACCGTACAATAACCCATACTGTACCGGTGACGTCTTTTTCATCCTATTCTGGCAATTATAAGACGATTCGATTCAGCTTAGGAAGAACCTCTAACAATAATATGATTTCAAACTATCTCAACAAACCCTTTTAACAACCACAGATCCTTCCCAAGCTGCATAATATCGTCTAAATATAGCTAAAATATAATACAACACACGTCGCTGGTACTCAAAGGGATAAATTAACAAATACCAGGAGTGGATTCTAACGGAGGAATCGGCGCAGGTACAACATAATTATCTCTGGCGTTGGGTTAGGATTTATTAGCAGCTATATGCATGCCCGGTACATTTATTATATTTATTATATTTATTAGCAGCTATGTGCATGCCCGGTATATTATAATTGGTGTGGAGAAACTGGCTGCATAGATTAAGAGGAGGATTGTTTGTATATATTCATTTACCTATTTGTATATTTTATTTATATATTTATGTTTATATAGTTTAGTTTCCTCCCTACAACTCAATCACCCTTATAAAATAACCCCTTCGAGATAAATTTTTGCATTTTTTCGGTGGAGCAAGTTCCTCATGAACTGCAAGCTCGTTATCGCCCCCGGGAAAAAAATCGACACCTAAATGACCCAAAGGCTTTTTAAACCAACAAATTAATGGGGCGAATGTCTTAGAATTTCGAAAATTATTGGACTAAACAAGAGGGGGAAAGGAGATCCCGATCCAGAAGGTTGGTTAAAGGAAAATTATGTAGAGTTTAGGCAAGAAAGAAACTAAGATAAACATACAGAAGAAAACGAAGAACGAACGAAAAACGTAGGTAAGTAAAGAGGCTGGGGCAGGAAGGCAGGAACGAACGAATGAAGGAAGGAAGGGATAGGAAAGGAAAGGAAAAGAAAGAAGGAAAAAAGGAAGGGAGGGAGGTAGGGTGGAAGGAAGGAAGGAAGGCAGGCAGGCAGGCAGGCAGGCATGAAGGAAGGAAGGAAGGAAGGAAGGATGGATAGAACTAAGGAAGGAATGAAGGAAGGAAGCAAGTGGAAGAAGATAATATGAACCATGGGCCCTCGTAGGTCAAGTCGGTGTGAAAGCTGGCGTTACTCTGTAGGTGGATAGGTAGTGGGGTAGGTAGGTTGGGAGGTGTGTGGGTGTATTGGTAGGTAGTTTGGTTGGTAGGTATGGGGGTTTGTTGGTTGGATAGATAGAATAAGGCCATTTATAGGTGGGTGGGTGGGTTGGTAGGTATGGGAGTATGCTGGTTGATAGGTAGCTTATAAGTCCATTGAAATGTGGGTGATTTGAAAGGGTGGTAAGTGGGTAGGTTGGTAAGTAAATGGGATTGTAAGTAGCTAGGTTAGTATACAGGTACGTATACAGTATTGATATAGTATGGTAGGTAGGTACAGTGATTAGAGGGCGGGGCGATAGGTAGGTAAGTAGGTACAGTATTTGCTAGGTGGGTAGGTCTGAAGGTAAGCGAGTTAGTAAATAGAAACAGTGGTAGGTGGGTTGGTTGGTGTCTATGTGATTTGGTTGGCATGTAGGTAGGTAGGTGGGTTTGTAGGTAGGTGGGTGGGTTGGTAGGTAGGTGGTTTGGTAGGTAGGTGGTTAAGTTGGCACGTAGGTAAGCAGGTGGGTTGGTAGGTAGGTGGTTAGGTTGGCATGTAAGTAGGTAGGTAGGTGGTTTGGTAGGTAGGTGGTTGAATTGGCACGTAGGTAGGCAGGTGGGTTGGTAGGTAGGATGGTTAGGTTGGCATGTAACTAGGTTGATAGGTAGGGGAATAGCTAGAATGGTAGGTATACAGTTGGTTATGTTGGTCGGCATACAGTATATGGCTCACTTCATTAGCGATTAGGAATAAAGGCTCGGCATACAGTATATGGCTCACTTCATTAGCGATTAGGAATAAAGGCTTCAGATGAAAGATAAACAGGAATTGCGAGATGCCATAGCCTTGAGGTATGGGTGACCAGTTGCCAACCTACCTTTAACCACTTCTGTACCGGCGACGTATTTTAGTTATATCCTAGCTACATAATTATATATTATTGTGTACAGTTAAAGAAAGATATGTATTAGTAAAAGAGTTAAGAGAGATAGTTCGAAGCCTGTTAATAGCTGGAGGCCCTTTTTAAACTGAATAAAATCGTCTAATAGTATCCAGAATAAAGTTAAAAGTACTATACCGGTAGTGAAGGGGTTAAGATGTGTATGGGATGAAGTAATCGACCAAAACCACAGCATGAGTTGTAAGAGAGGAGATATGAGAAGATTTGAGATATCACCGCCCAGTGCTTCGAAGATAATACATGGGTTACGATGTCAGAATTAACTATTTACGAGGTTCAGGCAATAAGGAAGTTGGAGCTGTAGACATCAATACTTAGCAGAATCACCAGCTAAAATACTGTTATAGTAAATTTATAGTACATTTATAGTACATTTATAGTACATTTATAGTACATTTATAGTACATTTATAGTACATTTATAGATACAGAAAATAACATTCAACATATTTCTTTCCATCAGAGACCTACATTATTATTGCATTTCTGTTAAATAAAAATAATTACGGCTCCAACTTCCTTACAGCCCAAAACTCGCAAGAATGTCAATTGAATCAGACCATCAGTCATTGGACGGACGGCACTAGGTTAATAACATTGCAATACTTCAGAAAAATAGGAGTGAACATAGGGTTTTGAACAAGGGAACCACACATGTTTGCTTAACCCAAGAGCTCCTAGTTATCTGGAATTAGGACTCTGGGTGGGGGCGAGGGGTGTACTTGATAAAAAGATGTGGGAAAGCAGCAGGCAGCTAGTCAAATAGGTATATATATGAGAACTACAGTAGGTTGGTAGGTACAAGGTTAGTGGTGGTAGATTGGTAGTGGTGGTGGTGGCATTGGTAGGGAATGATGGTTGTGGCAATTATGGTGGTAAACAGGATTATGCTAGAGGCAGTATGTATAGGTAGGTGATAATCAGATTGGTAGCTCAGTAGGTAGGCATGTGAGAAGTAGGTTGGTAGGTAGGTAGGTAGGTAAGCAGAAGGAAGGTAGGCAAAATAGGGAGGCATGTGAGAAGTAGGTTGGTAGGTAGGTAGGTAGGTAAGCAGAAGGAAGGTAGGCAAAATATGGAGGCATGTGAGAAGTAGGTTGGTAGGTAGGTAGGTAGGTAAGCAGAAGGAAGGTAGGCAAAATAGGGAGGCATTGGTAGGTAGGTAGGTAGGTAAGCAGAAGGAAGGTAGGCAAAATAGGGAGGCATGTGAGAAGTAGGTTGGTAGGTAGGTAGGTAGGTAAGCAGAAGGAAGGTAGGCAAAATAGGGAGGCATGTGAGAAGTAGGTTGGTAGGTAAATATGTAGGTTAGCAGAGGGAAGCAAAATAGGTAGGTTGGTGTGAAGAACGTGATGGGTAGAGAGTGGGTCTGGAAGATAGGTCGCTAAGTTGGGTTGGAGGTTAATAGGGGGAAGAGCCGGGTTAGGTGGGTGGGGAGGAAATGGGTGGGTGCTGGAAATAGGTAGGTATGTATGGGTAGGTGGATAGGTAGGCAGGTGTATGAGCGTAGATGGTTGGATAGGTATGTAGGTAGGTAAGATAGCAGATGGGTAGGAGTTAGGTTTGAAGATAAGTAGGAGTTGTTGTTGTTGTTGTTGTTCCCCAAGCTGCCTGGCCGAACAGCCCCAAGGCCCCGAGCAAGGCCAAGGCCATAACCAAGCGCCCCAACACAACCCTCCCTGCCTACCACAATAAAGCCTGGGTGACCGAAGCCACTCCATGGCGGGGAGCTGAGGAGGGTGCGGAAACGCCCAGGAAACCAAAGCCCAACCCAGGGCCCTGTGCCCCTCAGCAATTATGAAGAGAAAGTTGAGAGGCAAAGGAAAAATTTAATGTGACGCTTTAGCTTCCAATCTTGGTAGATTGGGAGGTCAATCCACGGAAGAGACTCCGTCACTTGAGATCTAGAAAATATATAAGTAAAAGGAACAGTCTGAGTAAGCTATGGGTATGGCAGAGATCGCTCAGCTCTCACTCTGATAGACCAGCCCATCACCACATGACTAGAACCCAATCCTCTCGGCATCAGCTAGGAAAGGCCCTAGAAAGCCGCCTTTGGCGGGGGGATAGCTCCCCTATTTCAACCCCTTTCGGGATTGGGCATCCGCCCAGATAAGTAGGAGTTAAGTAAGTTGGTAGGTCTATAGATGGGTAGGAAGTAGGTTGGTAGGTCTGTAGATAGGAAGTAGGTTGGTAGGTCTGTAGATAGGTAGGAGGTAGGTTGGTAGGTAGGAAGTAGGTTAGTAGGTCTGTAGATAGGTAGGAAGTAGGTCGGTAGGTTTGTAGATAGGTAAGAGGTAGATAGGTAGGTAGGAAGTAGGTTGGTAGGTCTGTAGATAGGTAGGAGGTAGATACAGTCGAGACAAATGTTGGGGCAACATACCTTTAATTAGCCCCAATCAAGAGTTAGCTTATAGCTTTATTATAATTTAATAATTGACAGAACTTTTGACAACACTATAGCAAATATGTAAACGATTTAGAGAAGGGTTTAGTTATTGGTCGATTTATTTATTTATTTATTTATTTATTTATTAATATATTTATGTTTTTAGTTTCCTCCCTAGACCTCCATCAAGCTTAATAATACATTTTCAAGATCCCCCTTGCTTAAAGATAAATATATATTGTTTTTGTAAAGAAATGTCCCAGTCGAAGGTCAGTTTTTACTAATTTACAGGCTCTCTATCACTCGCCAGGAAAATATCGACAACTAAATGGCACGAAAGCTCTTAATATTGACAAAGAAATGGGGCGAAAGGTCTTAAAATCGTGAAACAAATTGGGCGAACATCTTAAAATCTAAAAATTAATGGGGCTAAGCATGAAAGCGAAGGGGAGCCAAAGAAAAAAATAAAATTAAAGCTCTAAACCAATCCCCGTGAGATTTTCCTACCCAGTCACACTTCCACACACACTATGGGTGGTATTCTTAAACAATTATTTCCCTTCGCAGCGCCTGATACCGAACGAATAGTGAGGGAGTGAGTGTTGTTTATTGAGAGAACACGTATTTGCACTCCTATTTCCAAAAATAACGTCATGTTTCAAGAGATTTCGTCAAGTTACGGTCCAGCGAAGTGAAATATTACCACCCTGTGTCTCTGCTGCACCTGTCTCCACCTGTATGTGAGAAGGATATGGAGAAGTGGGTGGGTAATTTGATAAGTGGGCGAGTAATTATGCGAGTAGGCATGCTAAGGGGTTGGAAAGGCATGTGTCTGTCTGAGTAGGATTGCAGTAAAGTGAGTAGGCATGTAATTAAGTAAGTAGGCATGTAATTAATTGATGCTGTGCTATAGTATTGGAGATAATGCAATAAGGGTGGGGTGGGGGGGGGGGGGGGTACTTAATTTGGGTGAGTTGAGGGTGTGGCCGACATCCAATATTACTTAAAAGTTAGTAAAGCTTATTAGGGAACTAAGCGAAGGTGCTGACCAAGTTTCGCCGAAAGCCATTGCTCCATTATTGAAATATGTTGTGAACATCCACACAGACACACAAACACACATACTGAATCACACACACGTTGGAACTTTCGCTTACAAAACTTAAGGGGAGGTATTTAGTTTGTTCCCTAGACCTCCATCAACCTTAAAATTACACCCCCTTGAGTCCCTTTCAAGATAAATTTGTACATTTTTCGGTAGAAAAATTTCCCGGCCGAAGGCCGGTTCCTCTTAAATTACAGGCTCGCTATCGCTCGCCAGGATAAAATAGACACCTAAATGGCACGAAAGGTCTTAATATGGGGTGAAAGTTCTTAAAATCGCTAAACTAATGGGGCAAACATTTTATAATATCAACAGCAATGGGGCTAAACATGAGGGAGAAAGGGGTCAAGAAAAAAATCCCTCAAGTGGAGATCTCCCCTTAATCAGGCATGAGTATTGATCCAAGGAATAAGACCCCAGACAAATCGTGGTATTTCGTTCAATAGTATTGGGTATACTGTTGTATTAATAAATGGAGGCCATGGCTTCAGCTTAAGGGGAGGTTTTTAGTTTGTTTCCTACTCCTCCAACAATCTAAAAATGTCACCCCCTTGACCCCCTTTCAAGATAAATTTGTACATTTTTCGGCAGAAAAATGTCCCGGCCAAAGGCCGGTTCCTGTTAAATTACAGGCTCGCTATCGCTCGCCAGGATAAAATCGACACCTGAATGGCACGAAAGGTCTTAATATGGGGTGAAAGTTCTTAAAATCGCTAAACTAATGGGGCGAATGTTTTATAATATCAAAAGCAATGGGGCTAAACATGAGGGAGAAAGGGGTCAAGAAAAAAGTCCCTCAAGTGGAGATCTCCCCTTAAGTTCACCCAACCATCTCCAAAATGTATGTGAACATTTTGATTAGCCAGAAATTAGTATCTTTCATATCCCGAATACCAAGACAAAATGTCAAATAATCATATCGGCTTGTGTGTGGGAGGGAAAGTGAGGTTGACAGTCAGTTTTCAGACTGTTTTGGGAACCCAATGAAAGGACTGAACAAATGAATTATAAACATTCCCTTGAAGCAATTGCTACAGCAGTAATCAAATCCTCATGATCACTGTCATACTGGTGGTTGCCAAGATATTCAGACCTAGTGGTAAAGCAAATGATTGTGTTGTCTCTACAATGATTGCAACTCAAAGCCATATTATTGTTTAGCAATATTTGAATACACAGACTTACATATAATTCTTTAAACCGGCTAACATTGTATTCGTTAACCCTTTGAAGATTATGACGCCTTTTGACAGTGTATTCTGGCTATCATTAGAAGATTTCATACAGTTTAGGAGGAATTTATGGGAAATGAATGAGCAAAGACTATCTCAATTAGCCCTCTGCCTTCATATACCCTTCCTAATCGGAATAGAACCGTCTAACAATAGCCAGAAAACCGAAAAGAAATGCGTAATCGTATCTTGAAAAGGATTGACCTCTACTACGTCTTTATAGCCCGGTAAATCAAGTAGATAATAGCGGGTTGGAGATATTTCATGCAGGCCACAACAGCACGATGCCTTCACCCTCATGATTTATCCCATCGTGTATAATGTGTTTAGTAATATCGGATGAAGATGTTCCACTGCTATAGTCTATTAGCTGTAAGTAGGCGAGAAATCATGACCTCTAACCTCTGTAATTTAAAAAGGGCTAGAGCATATTGATTGTAAATTTCCCCATCTATTCCTTGACTGACTCTTCCCAAATGGTGGAAATATTTGTTCGATTACTCTAGTCGTTTTTTAGTTACAGAGGTTAGAGGTCATGATTTCTCGCCTACTTACAGCGAATAGACTTTTTTATATACTGTCTTCACACATTGTGCCATTCAAGTGTCGCGTTTCTTCCTGGCGAGCTTGATGGAAGTCTAAAGGGAACTCAAAATATTAATGATGATAAATTATTCTCTTCTCATAAGATATATTAATTCCCTATAAAACATGTGAACGTATTGTATGAAAATCTCGTATCCTGCTATTTCATAATTTTCAAACTATTGATAAAGACATATATTATTATTATTCTCGGGAATTACGGCGTCTAGAAAAACAAATAATTATATTAATAATGTTCTTTGTATACTTTCTGTTCTTGAAACTACATGCTTGTTTAAGAAAGTAAGATATGCAAAACCGAATACAAAATATTCGGGACACCAATATAAAGTTACACTATAAAATATATATACTTATCTTCTAGGTAGGTGTGTGTGTGTGTGTGTGTTTGTGTGTGTCTTTCTGTCCGTGTGTGTGTGTGTGTGTCTTTCTGTCCGTATATGTGTGTGTGTTTCAGTGTGTCTTCTATCTGCTTGTGCGTGTGCTTGTGTGAGTGAGAGAGAGAGAGTGCGCGTGCATGATAAACCATAAACAAACCACCCAAACTAAATACCACAGGCCCATATTAGCGCCGAGGGAGTGTTTTCTGGCAAGGACAACATCGCCGCAGGTTTCGTCCTAGGCTGCCAGGCTAACGGTACCCTATTCCTGCCATATTGGGGTCGAGGGGGGAGGGGGGCGGGGGGAGAGGGATGTTGCTAGAGGCATGGGTAGAGGTGTAGGGGGTTAGGGGAGGGTAGGGGGGGTTGGAGTGGGAGGGCGGACGAGAGAGGGGTAGGGTGAGGTGGGGGGGGGGGGGGTCGAGGGGGAAGGGGGGGATGTTGCTAGAGGCATGGGTAGAGGTGTAGGGGTCTATAAGGGGGGAGGGGGGCTGACGAGAGGGGTAGGGTGAGGGAATTAGTTAACAATGATGATGTAAAAACGGAGAGAAAGAGTAAGATCAGAAGGGGAATATGTGGACAGATAAATTATAGATAGTCAGTCAGTCAGTCAGTCAGTCAATTCTTTATTTCATAAAAAGCTATACATAGTAACCCTTTACATATTTACAGATACAATTAAAATTAAAGAATACATTTGAATATATAGATAGATAGATAGATAGATATACAGACATACAGACAGATAGCTAGCAAAATGGGTTGATTGATGGTTTAAGAGATGGGACGGAGATAAAAAATTGACGCGAGGCAGAAAAACAAATGCAATTTAGAGAACATGTTAACAGTAAGATGACTGGGAAGGAGGGAAAATAGAGGGATTAGTCATACGAAAATAAATACAATATTAAATACAATATAAGAGTTAGTAGCTTTTACAAATCTATCTATAGTTATTGCTACATTTAAAAAGTGACTATAATCTTTGCTATAACTATAAGAAGACACTTAATATTACAGCAAATAAATGTATCGGCAGAGAATGCATTTAAAACAATATTCTGCATAGACATATAGCCCTTGACCTGATATACATAATTAACTCTTTCATTCAGCTTACTCTATTTACTATTTTAGTGTAGCTACCTGCAGACTTATTTATTTAACTTAGAGATGGGTGGAGAGATTTGGAGATTGTATTGAAATTATCTTAAAACTGTGAGTCCTAGATGGCCTTCCACAGATGTTATATATATATATATATTAGAACCACAAATTATAGCTTAAACGACGAATACAAAATGGAATGAAGGGTATAATTATCGCCTAATGTGTTGTCAAAAGTGAAAGCTGGCCACAGACTCAGCTAATACCAACACATAGGGCCTGGGGGTAGAAAGGCTAGGTGAGGGGGGGGGGGGGAAAGGGTTGGAGGGGAGGATAGAAAAAGGGAGGGGGGATGATGGGATAGCTGTAGGGGGATGGGAGAAAGTAGAAAGTAATGTGGGTGGGAAGGTATGTGGAATGGACCTGTTTGAAAGGACTGTTGAAAGGACTGTTGAAAGAACTGTTGAGGGACTGTTGAAGGGACTGTTGAAGGGACTGTTGAAGGGACTGTTGAAGGGCTGCTGATAGGACTGTTTGTTTATTTGTTTGTTTGTTTATTTATTAATTAATTAATTTATTTATTTATTTATTTATTATGCTGAAAAGAAGTTCATCAGAAAATTGTGAGAAGGCCTGAAGAAAAAGGTTAACCAATGGACTATATATACTGTAGAAAAGGCTACCAGGTAGAATGAAGGGTAAGGTATGGAGGGACAATAGATTATGGAGGAAGGTGATGAAGAAAGGAGTGGACAGGTTAATTGAGAGAGAGAGAGAGAGAGAGAGAGAGAGAGAGAGAGAGAGAGAGAGAGAGAGAGAGAGAATCAGGTCACAAGGTAATTGCATCGCGTGTCCATAGGGTTATAGGGGGGATACGAGACCAGGAAAATTGAGCGAAATTTTAGAGTGGGAATAGGATGAGGTGGATGAGGAGGAGAAAGATGAGGTAGAAGGTAGATGTAGAAGAGGAGACATATAGATAAAAAGAAGAGAGTGCAAAAATGGAGTTATCTTTTCCATGGTACATATTTCGGTAGAAAAATTTCCCGGCCAAAGGCCGGTTCCTCATAAAATTACAGGCTCGCTGTCTCCTGCCAGGAAAAAATCGACACCTAAATGGCACGAAAGGTCTTAATATTGACCAAGAAATGGGGCGAATGGACTCAAAATCGCCAAACTCGTGAACGAACGTCTTAAAATTTCAAAACTAATGGGGTTAAACATGAGGGAGAAGGGGGTCCAGAAAAAGGGATTACCTCCACCTTAAGAAGCTGTACAGCGAAGCGTTGTCATAATACAGTCCCAGCCTCAAAAAGTGTGTTCCTAACCATGTCGCCCGTTTGTAAGCTACATTTTTTTGTTCTGTCATGCTCCAATTTTCCCACTAAAGAGATCGTTCAACACAACGAATTTAGCAGGTCATCTCCAAATCGCTATAGTCACCACCAGAATCACCAGTCATCACCCTATTCTCACCCATCGTCCGAGTCATCATCACCACCACCACCATATCTCCTATCACTGGCGGCCACCAATCTTCCATGTACCCCATCACAAAAGTGCGTCATCCTTATATCCACCAAATACTACCTCCGTCATCTACATTAAGGCGTGTGTGTGTGTGTCCTTCTATCGTCAGTCCCTGGTGCCTCTCTTCATTAATTGTCTCTGCTTCCCATGGACAAAATCCATCGCTGATTATATATATATATATATATATATATATATATATATATATATATATATATATATATATAGTACATATATATGGAGAGAGAGATTGAGAGTGAGCGAGAAGCCATGAACTATAAACATTAACAGTAAGAAATTAGGTCTATCAACTTCCACTCCGGTCCTGAAAGTTATCCAATGAGTGCCTGTATTGTTGTTCATCAGTGGAGGAGGCCTGACAAGACTCCCCCGGGGGCCACCACACACCATCAAGCCTCACAATCACACAGGGGGTAAGAGTTAATGGGGAGGTTGTTGCTTTTTCTGGACCTCCCTTCTCCCTCTTCCTTAGCCCCATTAGTTTTGAGATTTTAAGAAGTTCATCCTATTTGTTTGGTAAATTAAAGACCGTTTGCCTCATTTTGGTTTGTCAATATCAAGACCTTTCATGAAATATAAGTGTTAATTTTGTTTCCTGGCAAGCGATAGCGCGCCTGTAATCTTAGGAGGAACCGGCATTCGGCCGGGAATTTTTTTCTACTGAAAACTGTGCAAATTTATCTCAAAGGGGGGTCTTGGTAGTGTATTTTTAAGCTTCATGGAGGTCTAGCGAGGAAACTAAAAAATAAATAAATAAATAGACGAAAAGCTACCCCCTACCTCCTTAACCATTGCCTCACTGATCCTTCTTATTTACCTTAGTACTACCTGTGTCATCACTGGACCACAACAGACGGGTTCATTTTGGCCCGAACAGTGGTTAACCCAAAACTTTAAAACTCTGAATTGAAGATATGCGTGCTTATCAAATATTACTGTATGAAGTTTGTGAGCATAAACGATATACTTGAAGATCCACAAATGACGTTATGGATTAGAGGCCAAATTAAGAATTGATTTTACCCTATGAGAATAATTTCTTATAGGAATCTAAACAGAAGAAAATAAGGCAATTGAATGTATTAAATATATGTCCTTTGCGGATTTAAACATGTTATTCAACTTCATATTTTGTCCCTTTTTTGTTCATTGTAGATATGATTACCGGTACCTTAAGGGGAGATTTCCACTTGAGGGATTTTTTTCTGGACCCCTTTCTCCCTCATGTTTAGCCCCATTGCTTTTGAGATTTTAAGACCTTCGCCCTAGTAATTTGGATATTTTAAGACATGTTGCCCAATTTCTGTCAATTTTAAGACCTTTCGTGCCGTTAAGGTGTCGATTTTTTCCTGGCGAGCGATAACGAGCCTGTAATTTAAGAGCAACCGGCCTCCGGCCGGGACATTTTTCTACCGAAAAATGTACAAATTTATCTTGAAAGGGGTTCTAGGGGGTGTAATTTTAAGCTTGATGAAAAAGTAGGGAACAAACTAAATACCTCCCCTTAAACAACATATAAATGTGTGGTAGTGTTAGTTGGCTAATATTTACGCTATTAAAACAAATCATTATTGTTGATGCCATTAATAATAACGTTATCATCACTCTACTCTGGAGTGGGGATGGGAGTTGAAAAAAAAACCCACAGTAATATAAGAATATTGGCTAAAATACAAGAAAGGTACAAAACTAATTTCAAGTAGATTAATAGTCCTCAGAGTTGAAATATGACAAGGCGTTGTTTTGAATGTCTCTTGGGTATTTCTTATAGTACCACCTGACTCTATTGTATACCTGACAGGTGACGGCCCGGCATTATACTTTGAGAAGTTGATATAACGGAGAAGAAGTTAATGTTCAGATATTCGTGAGCGAGAGAGGAAGCGGTGTCACGAATTGTGTTACGACGCAGAAGTACGCCATTCGCAGCTGGTCTTTAAAGGGGCTAGTGGCTGTTTAAAGGGGCTAGTGGCTGTTTAAAGGGGCTAGTGGCTGTTTAAAGGGGCTAGTGGCTGTTTGTTGTATTTATATATTCATTCTTGTTTTGAGTTTCCTCGCTAGACCTCCATCAAGCTTAAAAAAAACACCCCCTAGACCTCTTTTCAAGATAAATTTGTACATTTTTCGATAGAAAAATGTGCCGGCCATAGGTCGGTTCCTTCTATAATTACAGGCTCGCTATCGCTCGCCAGGAAAATATCGACACTTAAATGGCACGAAAGGTCTTAATATTGACAAAGAAATGTGGCGAAAGGTCTCAAGATCGCCAAACTAATGGAAGGAACGTCTTCAAATTTCAAAACTAATATACTAAACATGAGGGAGAAGGGGGTCCAGAAAAAGTGATCACTTCCCCTTAATAGGGTGCCTTAATAGGGTGCCTTAGTTCGTAGAAGATTCTCCTGAAGGCAACCCATCACGAAGAAACTTGCATAACACAAATTTCGCAGCTGATTTATCGATACTTAATAGAAAAATATGCACATACTATGTGTCTGCAACTACTATGTGTCTGCAACTACTATGTGTCCGCAACTACTATGTGTCCGCAACTACTATGTGTCCGCAACTACTATGTGTCCGCAACTACTATGTGTCCGCAACTACTATGTGTCTGCAACTACTATGTGTCTGCAACTACTATGTGTCTGTATCATATAAATTAAGTAACACCCCGTTCTTAACATTAATCCTCAATTACAAACCCCAGTGCACTTGAATACATTAATGAAAGCATATGGTTCTCCCGGGATTCGAACTCGGGACGCCACACCCAGAACATAAACATCTAAACCATTACACCACCAACACAGTTTATATAATCAAGCCACCCATTTCGTTATAAAAATCTTCGTATTAGCTGAGTAATTACGATAAGAACATGAACATTATACCGTCAGATGAAAATAGACAGACTATAGGCTTCAATTTAGTGGCAACTTTGGCGGTGTTGATGTAAGAGGAAAGTGAAGCAAATAACATCTTGAATACCCATCTATTTCGCCAATCTGGAAAGCGTATTGAGTATGCCCATGAACACAAGAGTCAAATGCTTAAAAAAAAAAAAAAAAAATTTAAGATGAATTTGTAAATGTTTCGGTAGAAAAATGTCCCGGCCAAAAGCGTTTCTTACTAAATCAGGCTCGCTATCGCTCGCCAGGAAAAAATCGACACCTAAATGGCACGAAAGATCTTAATATTGACAAAGAAATAGCCCATGAACACAAGAGTCAAATGTATGTGCATGACCTCTAGAAACCCCATTATCACAACCAATAGACCTGCAGTCATTATCACCATCATTACCTATACTGGCACCAAATATCCCCCAAAACCACCATTTCAACAACGATATCAACACTGGTAAATGTTCAGTCCTCCTCACCACCATTATCACCATCACCCTCACCACCTCGACGACCACTACCACCACCACCACCACCACCCCTACCATTACCACCATCACCCTCACTCACCATTACGACCACCACCAACACGACAACCTCCACCATTATAACCATCACCCTCACCACCAACACCACCACCCCTACCATTACCACCATCACCACTACAATCACCACCTACACCACCCCCACCACCAATATTGCCATGGGGGTGTCGCGGCCTCAATTGAAAAGTTGTGGGAGAGTGACAAGGGGTGTTTGTGTGTGTGTGTGTGTGTGTGTGTGTGTGTGTGTGTGATTGAGTGAGAGAGAGAGAGAGAGTGCGAGAAAAGATTTGTCTGCGTGTGTGTAATTCATAGACATTACCATATCAGTTTGCGTGTATACGAACCATGTATGTGGCTATTACATTGCACGAACTTCCGTACCCGTGATTCATGCACGAGTGTGTCTTCTCGGGCTAAAGTACAGAGAGATTCAAAAGTTCGTTCATAATCTTTAAGAAACAGTTGAGGCTCGAAATGTTGTTTTACAATCCTATGCGCGAACAAAAAGAACAACGATGCTATGCTTAGTTTATTTAAGTTTTGAAGTGACCTGTTGGAGTGACAGGATCAATTGTGACAATGATTATCCCTTTAATTTCCAGATGTCTTTGCAGAGCTAACTAAAATCGTCTATAGTTAGCCTGAGTGAGACTGAAATACCGCTACTGTATTGAAAGACAAAGGTAAGAAACCAACCGAAAATGAAAATGCGATACAGAAACACGACTTTCAACCGAGACTGTACAAACTTACTCTCCACCCCCCCCCCCCCCCCCCCCCACACACACTTATGGTAGTCCATCGTAGTCCGATGATAACGTTCCCTTCCTGCATAGCAGGAAAAGAAAACCTGCGCATAGAAGAGTTTAGAGTGCCGAGGGAGGTGCGCAGTTCCAACTTCACTATCTTGGTACTGAACAGGGGTTGCTGATGGCAAGGGGGTGACCCAAGACGACCAGCTCCTGCTCAATACTGCAGGGGACTGCCGGGATTCCAGTTTGTTGGAAACCGCCAGGACGTGACCCCAACGTCTGCTTTTCTCTCAGGGTGTGCTCCCCTAGCCTTTGTCTTACTAGACTAAACCACAAGACAGTGGGACACCGGACAAGAGCTCAAATGACGGGGCCCTGACATAGGTGACGATTCCTGTGATGGCCCAGTATGCCAATGACAGTGATTCGGTGGCTGCATTGGAGGGTTCGGCCTGGTAACAGCTCGGGGTGATGGTTGGTTCGGTTTCGGTCTAGTCTATCATTAGCGTGTGATACGTAGTTTGTTCTCTGTTACTGTTGGAAGTTTTCGGTGTTATATGTTAGTGTACTATCATTGAGGAGTGATAGGTAGTTCAATGTCTGGTATTGGCGGGATTT
This sequence comes from Paralithodes platypus, assembly GCA_032716605.1. Classification (NCBI taxonomy): domain Eukaryota; kingdom Metazoa; phylum Arthropoda; class Malacostraca; order Decapoda; family Lithodidae; genus Paralithodes; species Paralithodes platypus. The sequence continues at coordinate 28,437,931 of CM064517.1, forward strand.
TATTGGTGTCTTTGTTACTGTATCATTATTTGCTTGTAACAGGCAGCAGAATTGTGTAGTTGGTGGGAGTATTCATTGTTTCATATCATCTGTGTTCTATACACACGTCTCGTTTGCTAATGTGGTTCGCTTTCGATCACTGGTGGGAATATTGCGTGTTCCATGTCACTTTGTCTATCATAAATGAGTAACCGCTAGTTTTTCTTGTAATGTTGTTTTTCTATCGCGATTGGTAATATACGTTTAGATAGGTAGTTTGTTTTCTGTTCTTGGCGGGAAGTTTTTAATTTTGTATGTTACTATTCTGTCTTTCATGTGTGTTTGATGGTTATTGTTTTTTGTTAAACGGTTCGGAGTGTTTGTTGTGATAGGTTGTTTGTATTCTATCATTGTTGGGATGTGTGTGTGTACTTACTCTAGTTGTACTTACTCTAGTTGTATTGCGGGAGTGAGCATGCTCGTTATTTCCCGCCTCCTATATGTGTAGGTGTTATATGTATCGTTGGAATGGCTGTGGATGTGTGTGTAGTCTGTATTTTAGCCAATTGGCGACATCGGAAACGATGTGCGCGTGGGTGTATGTGCGTGTGGGTGGGTGTGGGTGTGTGCGTGTGTGTGTGTGTATGTGTTATGTGTGTGTGTGTGTATGTGTTATGTGTACTTACTCTAGTTGTACTTACTCTAGTTGTATTGCGGGAGTGAGCATGCTCGTTATTTCCCGCCTCCTATATGTGTAGGTGTTATATGTATCGTTGGAATGGCTGTGAATGTGTGTGTAGTCTGTATTTTTGTTTAGCCAATTGGCGACATCGGAAACGAAGGCTTAGGGTGGATCTGTATGGTACCATTCTCACTATAGACGGTACCGTCTCGCCCGAAGGCTTAGGTAGCCATCAGCTTAGGTGAACCATATGATACCCATCTCGCCTTGTACCATTTTTGCCAACCCCAGAGGGGACGTCACAACGTCGTCCACTTATTTCAGGTACCTATTTACAGCTAGGTGAACTGAGGCTAACACATGAAAGGAGACAAGCCCAATTTGTCTCCGCCCGGCCGGGGATTGAACCCCCGACCCATCGTGTGTGAGACGAGAGCTCTACCTACTAGGCTACGGGCTGTGTGTGTGTGTGTGTTATGTGCGTGTGTGCATGTGGGTGTGTGTATGTGTTATGTGGGTACGTATGTGTGTGTGCGTATGTGTATGTTTTTTTTATTTTATTTTTTTTATTTTTTACTTTTTTTTCTATATTCCAACTACTCCCTCTCGGGCATAGGCTGAGAGCCTGTACATTCCACCGCTCAACACGGTGAAGCCCGTGAGGTCTTGTTCCAGTCTGGGGAGTGAGACATGCGAAGCATCCATCATGGCTCGAAGCAGCTCCATCTCTGAAGCGGCTGGTTGCTTCGCTCAAGTGCTTCACCGTCTCACCCTCCAGACTCAGACCCTCACTCTCAGAACGCCACCTATTGAGCAGTGAACTCACTAGGCATTGTCCCCCTGTAACATATTTTGAATATGGGAATATTCATACAGTGTTATTTAATCAGGGAACAATGAGGGTATTTGTTTGGCATTTCGGTGGGCTTTGTGGTAATGCACTGATACTAGGTACAGCACAAATTCAATCCAAATAATATCTTCCCATTGACATATCGGTGTGTGTGTGTGTGTGTGTATGTGTTATGTGTGTGTGTGTATGTGTCATGTGTTATGTGCATGTGGGTGTGTGTATGTGTTATGTGGGTACGTATGTGTGTGTGCGTATGTGTATGTGTGTGTGTGTGTGTGTATGTGTGCATGTGGGTGTGTGTATGTGTTATGTGGGTACGTATGTGTTATGTGTGTGTGTGTGTGTGTATGTGTTATGTGTGTGTGTGTGTATGTGTTATGTGCGTGTGTGCATGAGGGTGTGTGTGTGTTATGAGGGTGCGTATGTGTTATGTGTATGTGTTATGTGTGTGTGTGTTCAGGGAAGGGGGATAGTGATGGGGGTGAAGTTAGAGGGAGGAGACAACTAAGGGTAGGAAATAGTTTCATAGAAGATCAGTTAGTCTGGCCCAAATACCTCACATACTGATCTACAAGGAGAGAGACAAATAGGAAGAGGAAGAATACTTAAGACGAATGGAATAATATTCAGTATAGAAGAAGAAAAATACATAATTAGTGATAGATAGATAGATAGATAGATATACATTCCTTGTACTTGCTAAGAAAATGAAAGGGTTAAGAGTTAATTTATCTGTCCTGACCCGTGACCAGTTTCCAATTAGTAAGAGAAAATTAATACATTTTGACGGGTATCGCGTGTATACTTGATTATTTATCTCTCTCTCTCTCTCTCTCTCTCTCTGTCTATCTATCTATCTATCTATGAAGAGGAACACTAAGGCTTCACAGAAGAAAAGGTTCATTTTCCTAAATGTATTGCTAGGTTTCGGGGACACGTGTAAGCAATTACTAGTATTATAGTCAATTATAATGTAGCTGTTTTATATTTGCCTGATAATGGAGCGCGTGTCTTCGAAACGTAGCAATTGATATGGACCAGGTGAACGTAGCAACTGATATGGACCAGGTGAACGTAGCAATTGATATGGACCAGGTGAACGTAGCAACTGATATGGACCAGGTGAACGTGCTCTTTACTTTTATCAAGCCTTGGTCTTCCCTTTCATTATATATATATATATATTAAATTACATAGATACACATGAGGATTACAGTATTTAGCTACACGAAGACAGAACAAGAGGCGTCCATACGTCCAAACCAGCAGACTGATGACAAAATTGATGGACACTGGGAACAAACAAAAGAGGTAATATGTTCGGTTCCCGTGACAAATGTTGGGGCTCGCATCTAAGGTGAGAAGGGTGTGAGAGAGGTCAGAGGGGGTGATGGATGAATGGAGGGGTGGTAGTGATGGATGAATGGAGAGGGAGAAGGAGGTGGAGGGATAGATGAATGGAAGAGGAGGAGGTGAAGCATGAGGGGATGGATGAATGGAGGAGTGGTGGTGGAAGAGGAGGAGGAGGAGGTGAAGCAAGAGAGGATAGATTAATGGAGGGGATGGAGGAGTGGTGGTGGAAGAGGAGGAGGAGGAGGTGAAGCAAGAGAGGATAGATTAATGGAAGAAGAGATGTGAAGCATGAGGGGATGGAAGAGTGGTAATGGAGGAGGAGGAGGAGGAGGAAAAGGAAGGAGTAGGAGGATTAGGTGAAGCATGAGGGGATGGATGAGTGGAGGAGTGGTGGTGGTGGAGGAAGGGGAGGAGGAATAATATCCATATATACTGGTGCCAAGCCTCCTATATAGGAGGGGGGAGGGGGGGGGGGGGGGGGGGCTGGGATGAGGGCTCACTAATAAACTGAGGGGGTGGTCACTAATAAACGGGTGATGGGGGAAAGTCGGGTGATGAATGGGGCGGAGGAGACGAGACACCGGAAGTTATGTCAGTTATGTTATGAGTAAATGAAGGATACAACAGTTGAGTGGTATTATGAAGGAAAGGAGGATTCGAACCCATAATTGTATGACTATACTCTAGGGTTGAGGACAACTACGTAATCAATTGACTTAAACCTAATATGTAAGGGAACATTTGCGTTTCTACCTTCTAATATACTGACTGGTGGTGATAGTAATTATAGGGAAAGCAATATATATAATTATATATATTTATATATATACAGGTATATATACAGTATATTTACTCAGTTACTCAGTTACTTGTTCGTCAAGGGGAATCCACGCAATGCGAGCTAAGCTCATTATTATCGCGCCTCCTTAACTGGGAATGTATTGCGTGAAATGCATGTTAAGTGTTTTATGTACTGTTGGAATGGCTGTGGATGTGTGTGTAGTCTGTATTTAGCCAATTGGCGACATCGGAAACAAAGGCTTAGGGTGGATCTGTATGGTACCATTCTCACTATAGACGGTACCGTCTCGCCCGAAGGCTTAGGTTAGCCATCAGCTTAGGTGAACCATATGATACCCATCTCGCCTTGTACCATTTTTGCCAACCCCAGATGGGACGTCACAACGTCGTCCACTTATTCCAGGTACCTATTTACAGCTAGGTGAACTGAGGCTAACACATGAAAGGAGACAAGCCCAATTTGTCTCCGCCCGGCCGGGGATTGAACCCCCGACCCCTCGTGTGTGAGACGAGAGCTCTACCTACTAGGCTACGGGCTGTGTATATAGTATATAGTGTGTGTGTGTGTGTGTGTGTGTGTGTGTATTTTTTTCCCCAAGATAAAACGGTATACAGCATTTGCATATATTATCATATGCCATAATGAATGGATCAAAAATATAAACATAGGACAAATATGATAATATTCAGATACTGAAAACAATATATATGTGTTGAGGAAAATATATTACACTGGTTTAAGAAATCTAAAATAATATACATAATGTTGGTATATAAAATAATAGAAAACATATCGATGCCATGAGAGCTTCAATATTCCTCATGTTTTTTTAAGACCAGGATAAATCTACCGGATCTGTTTTGTATAAGTCATATTTATCCCTCTTGACAAATGATAATATTCTTTCTTCGGAATAAATTTGAGGTCAGACGAAAATAAGTTCATGCAGATCCTGTCCCATATATCAGAATAGTAGCAGTAGATTTCTTTTCTCTATTTCGATTGATACATCCATGCCAAAACTATAAAATAACATATGTGATTATAATACTAAAGATAATATAATAATAATAAAATAATCATAATAATAATCATAATAACAATAATAATAATAATAATAATTAAAGTTGCAAGCAACGTTGTCCGGGGTTCGAGCGGTTTTGCAAGCAGGGTATTGTGTTGGATACAAGAGCTGTGTCACTGATATCAAAAGATCATTTAACTTATCGGGCATGGAGAAACTACAGAAGGAACAGATTGTGCAAACAAACAAGATCGAGAGAGGGAGAGATTGGCTGTATAAAAGATCTGCCTCTATTCGTTTAGTAACAGAGTTGTAGATATGTGGAATAGGCTACCGAGTGGTCTAATGGGATCAAGAACAATAGAGCTTCAACTTGAAATTAGATAGAACGAGATGGGTTGGGTGTGAAAGGGATCTGCCATGTGTAGGTCAATCGGCTCTCTGCAGACTCCCGTTTTCTTATTTTTTTATGTTCTCATTTGTGAGGGAGAGAGAGTATGGCGAGAGAGAATAGGATGTTGTAAATGTAAGGAAGATAGCGATAAATATGAGAGAGAGAGAGAGTGCGGGATGGGTTGGGTGTGAAAGGGATCTGACATGTGTGGGCCAATCGGCTCTCTGCAGACTCCGGTTTTCTTATGTTCTCATTTGTGAGAGAGAGAGAGAGAGACTAGGATGTCATAAATGTAAGGAAGACAGAGATAAATGAGAGTTGTTATGAGATGGGTTGGGTGTGAAAAGGATCTGTCTTGTGTGGGCCAATTGGCTCTCTACAGACTCCCATTTTCTTATGTTCCTATTTCTTACAATTGTGTTTTAGTTGCAGGTATATGATAACATGGGTGTATAGTAAGTAGTGTAAATAACAGGTAATGTTTATGAGATGGGTTGAGTGTGAAAGGGATCTGCCTTATGTGGGCCACTTGGCTCTCTGCAGACTCCCATTTTCATCTTGGTTGCATGTGTAAGGGATCTGCCTCATTTGTACCGGTGTGCAAACAAACAAGAGCGAGAGAGAAAGAGATTGGCTGTGTAAGGGATCTGCCTCTATTCGCTTGGTAAAAGAGTTGTATATGTGTGTAATAGGCTACCGAGTGCTATAGTGACATAGACATTACTACAATATTCCACTATCAAAGACATGAAGGACATTGGTCAGACAGAATTCATGTACGAACATCCGGCAGACAGAAAAACAAACACCGACCTCGGGCAGACAGACAAATATCCAGAAAGTGAATGCCTATGCCATCTAGTGACAAAAAATGGAAACTAGTAATTAATCCCTAAAAGTGAAGGCGTATGCCATCTAGTGACAAAAATTATAAAAAAATAACATATACCATGTTATTCCAACATAAGGTAGTAATGTCTGCCAGATGTTGGAATAAGATAGTAATGTCTGCCAGATGTTGGAATAAGGTTGTAATGTCTGCCAGATGTTGGAATATGGTAATATTGTCTGCCAGATGTTGGAATATGGTATTAATGTCTGCCAGATGTTGGAATATGGTAGTAATGTCTGTCAGATGTTGAAATAGGGTAGGCCTATTAATATCTGCCATATGTTGGAATATGGTAGTAATGTCTGTCAGATGTTGAATAAGGTAGTAATGTCTGTCAGATGTTGGAATATAGTAGTAATGTCTGTCAGATGTTGGAATATGGTAGTAATGTCTGTCAGATGTTGGAATATGGTAGTAATGTCTGCCAGATGTTGGAATAAGGTAGTAATGTCTGTCAGATGTTGGTATATGGTAGTAATATCTGTCAGATGTTGGTATAAGGTAGTAATGTCTGTCAGATGTTGGAATATGGTAGTAATGTCTGTCAGATGTTGGAATATGGTAGTAGTGTCTGCCAGATGTTCGAATAAGGTAGTAATGTCTGCCAGATGTTGGAATAAGGTAGTAATGTCTGCCAGATGTTGGAATAAGGTAGTAATGTCTGCCAGATGTTGGAATATGGTAATATTGTCTGCTAGATGTTGGAATATGGTATTAATGTCTGCCAGATGTTGGAATACGGTAGTAATGACTGTCAGATGTTGAAATAGGGTAGGCCTATAAATATATGCCAGATGTTGGAATATGGTATTAATGTCTGTCAGATGTTGAATTAGGTAGTAATATCTGTCAGATTTTAGAATATAGTAGTAATGTCTGTCAGATGTTGGAATATGGTAGTAATGTCTGTCAGATGTTGGAATATGGTAGTAATGTCTGTCAGTTGTTGGAATAAGGTAGTAATGTCTGTCAGATGATGGTATATGGTAGTAATGTCTGTCAGATGTTGGAATAAAGTAGTAATGTCTGCCAGATGATGGAATATGGTAATATTGTCTGCCAGATGTTGGAATATGGTAATATTGTATGCCAGATGTTGGAATATGGTATTAATGTCTGCCATATGTTGGAATATGGTAGTAATATCTGTCAGATGTTGAAATAGGGTAGGCCAATAAATATCTGCCAAATGTTGGAATATGGTAGTAATGTCTGTCAGATGTTGTAATATGGTAGTATTGTCTGCCAGATGTTGAATAAGGTAGTAATGTCTGTCAGATGTTGGAATATAGTAGTAATGTCTGTCAGATGTTGGAATGTGGTAGTAATGTCTGTCAGAAGTTGGAATATGGTAGTAATGTCTGCCAGATGTTGGAAGAAGGTAGTAATGTCCGTCAGATGTTGGTATATGGTAGTAATGTCTGTCAGATATTGGAATAAAGTAGTAATGTCTGTCAGATGTTGGACTATGGTAGTAATGTCTGTAAGATGTTGGAATATGGTAGTAATGTCTGCCAGATGTTGGACTATGGTAGTAATGTCTGTCAGATTTGGGAATAAGGCAGTAATGTCTGCCAGATGTTGGAATAAGGTAGTCATGTCTGTCAGATATTGGAATATATTAGTAATGTCTGTCAGATGTTGAAATATGGTAGTAATGTCTGTCAGATGTTGGAATATGGTAGTTATGTCTGCCAGATGTTGGAATAAGGTAGTAATGTCTGTCAGATGTTGGTATATGGTAGTAATGTCTGTCATATGTTGGTATATGGTAATAATGTCTGTCAGATGTTGGAATAACATAGTAATGTCTGCCATATGTTGGAATAAGGTAGTAATGTCTGTCAGATTTGGGAATAAGTCAGTAATGTCTGTCAGATGTTGGAATAAGGTAGTCATGTCTGTCAGATGTTGGAATAAGGTAGTAATGTCTGCCAGATGTTGGAATAAGGTAGTAATGTCTGCCAGATGCTGGAATAAGGTAGTAATGTCTGCCAGATGTTGGAATATGGTAATATTGTCTGCCAGATGTTGGAATATGGTATTAATGTGTGCCAGATGTTGGAATATGGTAGTAATGTCTGTCAGATGTTGAAATAGGTTAGGCCTATTAATATCTGCCAGATGTTGGAATATGTATAGTAATGTCTGTCAGATGTTGAATAAGGTAGTAATGTTTGTCAGATGTTGGAATATAGTAGTAATGTCTGGCAGATGTTGGAATATGGTAGTAATGTCTGTCAGATGTTGGAATATGGTAGTAATGTCTGCCAGATGTTGGAATAAGGTAGTAATGTCTGTCAGATGTTGGTATATGGTAGTAATGTCAGTCAGATGTTGGAATATGGTAGCAATGTCTGCCAATTGTTGGAATATGGTAGCAATGTCTGCCAAATGTTGGAATAAGGTAGGAATGTATGCCAGGTCTTGGAATATGGTAGTAATGTCTGTCAGATGTTGAATAAGGTCGTAATGTCTGTCAGATGTTGAAATATGGTAGCAATGTCTGCCAGTTGTTGGAATATGGTAGCAATGTCTGCCAGATGTTGGAATAAGGTAGTAATGTCTGCCAGATGTTGGAATAAGGTAGTAATGTCTGCCAGGTGTTGGAATATGGTAGTAATGTCTGCCAGATGTTGGAATAAGGTAGTAATGTCTGCCAGGTGTTGGAATATGGTAGTAATGTCTGTCAGATGTTGAAATATGGTAGCAATGTCTGCCAGTTGTTGGAATATGGTAGCAATGTCTGCCAGATGTTGGAATAAGGTAGTAATGTCTGCCAGGTGTTGGAATATGGTAGTAATGTCTGCCAGGTGTTGGAATATTGTAAAAATGTCTGCCAGATGTTGGAATGTAAAATTGTCTGTCATATGTTTCAAACAGGTAGTAATGTCTGCCAGATGTTGGAATTAGGTACGAATGTCTGCCAGATATTGGAATAGGTTAGGAATGTCTGTCAGATGTTGCAATCAGGTAATAATGTCTGTCAGATGTTGGAATAAGGTAGTAATGTCTGCCAGATGTTGGAATAAGGTAGTAATGTCTGTCAGATGTTTCAATGTGGTAGTAATGTCAGTCATATGTTGGAATAAGGTAGTTATGTCTGTCAGATGTTGCAATATTATAGTAATGTCTGCCAGATATTGGAATAAGGAAGTAATGTCTGTCAGATGTTAGAATATTGTAGTAATGTCTGCTAGATGTTAGGCTACTGTGGAAATGTCTGTCAGATGTTGTAATCAGGCAGTAATGTCTGCCAGAATTTGGATTAAGGTTAACGTGTGTCAGATGTTGGAATATGGTTGTAATGTGTGTCAGATTTTGGAATAAGGTAGTAATGTCTGTCAGATGTTGGAAAAAGGTAGTAATGTCTGCCAGATGTTGGAATAAGGTAGGAATGTCTGCCAGATGTTGGAATAAGGTAGTAATGTCTGCCAGATGTTGGAATAAGGTAGGAATGTCTGCCATATGTTGGAATATGGTAGTAATGTATGCCAGATGTTGGAATATTGTATTAATGTCTGCCAGATGTTGGAATATGGTAGTAATGTCTGTCAGATGTTGAAATAGGGTAGGCTTGTTAATGTCTGCCAGATATTGGAATATGGTAGTAATGTCTGTCAGATGTTGAATAAGGTGTTAATGTCTGTCAGATGTTGGAATATAGTAGTAATGTCTGGCAGATGTTGGAATACGGTAGTAATGTCTGTCAGATGTTGGAATATGGTAGTAATGTCTGCCAGATGATGGAATAAGGTATAGTAATGTCTGTCAAATGTTGGAATATGGTAGTAATGTCTGTCAGATTTTGGAATAGAGTGGTAATGTCTGTCAGATGTTGGAATATGGTATTAATGTCTGCCAGATATTGGACTATGGTAGTAATGTCTGTCAGATTTGGGAATAAGGTAGTAATGTCTGTCAGATGTTGGAATAAGGTAGTCATGTCTGCCAGATGTAGGAGTAAGGTAGTAATGTCTGCCAGATGTTGGAATAAGGTAGTAATGTCTGTCAGATGTTTCAATGTGGTAGTAATGTCAGTCATATGTTGGAATAAGGTAGTTATGTCTGTCAGATGTTGCAATATTATAGTAATGTCTGCCAGATATTGGAATAAGGAAGTAATGTCTGTCAGATGTTAGAATATTGTAGTAATGTCTGCTAGATGTTAGGCTACTGTGGAAATGTCTGTCAGATGTTGTAATCAGGCAGTAATGTCTGCCAGAATTTGGATTAAGGTTAACGTGTGTCAGATGTTGGAATATGGTTGTAATGTGTGTCAGATTTTGGAATAAGGTAGTAATGTCTGTCAGATGTTGGAAAAAGGTAGTAATGTCTGCCAGATGTTGGAATAAGGTAGGAATGTCTGCCAGATGTTGGAATAAGGTAGTAATGTCTGCCAGATGTTGGAATAAGGTAGGAATGTCTGTCAGATGTTGAAATAGGGTAGGCTTGTTAATGTCTGCCAGATATTGGAATATGGTAGTAATGTCTGTCAGATGTTGAATAAGGTGTTAATGTCTGTCAGATGTTGGAATATAGTAGTAATGTCTGGCAGATGTTGGAATACGGTAGTAATGTCTGTCAGATGTTGGAATATGGTAGTAATGTCTGCCAGATGATGGAATAAGGTATAGTAATGTCAGTCAAATGTTGGAATATGGTAGTAATGTCTGTCAGATTTTGGAATAAAGTGGTAATGTCTGTCAGATGTTGGAATATGGTATTAATGTCTGCCAGATATTGGACTATGGTAGTAATGTCTGTCAGATTTGGGAATAAGGTAGTAATGTCTGTCAGATGTTGGAATAAGGTAGTCATGTCTGCCAGATGTAGGAGTAAGGTAGTAATGTCTGCCAAGTGTTGGAATATGGTAGTAATGTCTGCCAGGTTTTGGAATATTGTAGAAATGTCTGCCAGATGTTGGAATGTAAAATTGTCTGTCAGATGCTTCAAACAGGTAGTAATATTTGCCAGATGTTGGAATAAGGTACGAATGTCTGCCAGATTTTGGAATAGGTTAGGAATGTTTGTCAAATGTTGAAATCAGGTAATAATGTCTGCCAGATGTTGGAATAAGGTAGTGTTGTCTGCCAGATGTTGGAATAAGGTAGTAATGTCTGTCAGATGTTTCAATATGGTAGTAATGTCAGTCATATGTTGGAATAAGGTAGTTATGTCTGTCAGATGTTGCAATATTTTAGTAATGTCTGCCAGATATTGGAATAAGGAAGTAATGTCTGTCAGATGTTGGAATATTGTAGTAATGTCTGCCAGATGTTAGGATATTGTGGAAATGTCTGTCAGATGTTGTAATCAGGCAGTAATGTCAGCCAGAATTGTCGCATTCATCGGCGACATCTTCGCCTTCGCCGAGTATAATTTGTTATCTGTTTGTAACAGTCAAAATCGTATACGTCGCACACGAATCCTTGCGAATTGACAAGACTATGTCCTCGGCGACGAAAATCGTATGAAGTCGCACATATGGGAAAGGGGCATTAAAGGTATGAAGAGGGTACAATAGAGTTACGTAAGGTGAAGGAGGGTGCTTGGAACTGGGTACAAGCAGAAGGGTAGTGGAGTAGCATAACATTGATCATGGCTGGCTGGCACTCAGATCTATATTTTATTAATTTCACCACAACACCAAGCTCCTCCAATGAAATAAATGGAAGCGTATATGTGATCCACCGGGATTCGAACCTGGGTTATCACACACAGATTTGTAAACACTTTAACCATTACACCACCAAGATGGTTAAAGGTTTATGCACACGCCTAAGACTTATTATCCATTATCGAATACTGGCTATTAATCTAATCATGTTCATATTCCCAACCGCATATTAGAACGTGTTAGGGCGAAGAAAGAAGCAAGAAGAGAGAGAGGGGAAGAGGATGAAAGGAGAGGAGAGGAGATTAAAGGTGATTGTTGTGTTTAATGTCCAACAAAAATAACCTTATGACCGGAGCACAGAGGGTAAACAATTATATGATAGGATGGGACAGGGTGACCATATACTTATAACATGGTGTATATGTAAAATATATGGGCAATGTACAGTGGCGCTAATAAGTCATGTCTCAGCTGTCATTACGTTTGGCTCGCTCTGTGCTGTATTAATGTCTGTCAGATGTTGAATAGGGTGGGTAAGTGTAGGAACATGCTTGTATATCTCACTTGAAATGAATACATTAAGTTTAGATGATGCCGATACCAATTATTTATCAAAATATACTTAGTGCCGAGACATCACTTATTAGGCCGACTGTACACTAGACTTGCATATGGTGCAACAGGGTGGGTGGAACTGGGGAACCGAAATGAAGGGTATTGTGGAGTGTCATATTGGTTATGGTTGGTTGCAGGTCACAGATATTGGAGCATGGTGGAGTGGTGATAGTGGCAGGATGAGAAATAGAAGAACAACAGACGAGAGAAAGGGAGAGAAGAAAGAACAGGAGAGGAGAGGAGAGGAAAGGAAGGGAGAGGAGAAGAGAGGACAGGAAAGAATAGGGGAGGACACAAGACGAGAGGATGGAAGAGGAGAGCTATTGATGGTTAAAGATTACAGATTTATTTAGCTCTACGACCCCTTTCGGGGTAAGAGAGTACTACACAGTAATACACATAATTATGAGGGTAGTGATTACAAACATTAAAGTAAACATACAGATACAGAGTGATGTCAAATGTGCACCAATATACTCATGACTCGAGAACTCACGAAGAAGGATTAGATGGAAAGATTGGTAGAGTGGCGTTACGATTATTGCATGGCTTATGATTTATGGTATGAACAGTGTACACTAGAGGTATGTAAGGTGCAGGAAGGAGGGCGCTTGGAACTGGTTACAAGCAGGAGGGTCGGGTAGTGTCAGATTAGTCATGGTTGGTTACCTGTCTCGCATATTGAATCATGGGAGGGTCGATGATTGAGTCAGGAGTTGAGAAAAGAGAAGAGTAGAGAGGAGATGGGAGGAGAGGAAATGTGATGATGGCTAGGCTGTGTTAGATATCCTATATTAACTAATTTCTAACTACAGGATCTCTAGGCTGTGTTAGATATATTTTTAAGAGCAACAGGCAAGAAGTATTATGTAATAGGGTGTAACAGTTTGAGTTTCTGAATCGTGGTCTGGGTACACGAAAGGGGTGACAGGGGATGGAAGGCAGTACAATCAGAAGGCTAGTTGAGCAATGTCAGTTGTTTCATTGTTGGCTGACACTCACAGATTTTGCAACATGTTAGGGCGAGGAAAGAAGGAAGGAGAGATATAATGGAAGATGATAACGAAAGAGGGAAGAGGAGAGGACGATGATTAAGGTGATGTATGACAGAATAAAGCTATAACCCACAGAGAAAGCTTACGGGATGGGATACACTAGGGTGACGTTATACTTTTGGAATAACTTACAATTATTAAAAGGTTTGCCCAGGGTACACTTGATTTACGTGGGGTGTGCCAGAGGATGGAATGGAGCACAGGCAGAAAATTAGTTTAAGATAGAGAGAGAGAGAGAGAGAGTACACATAGATTACATAAGGAAACCTGTGATCCCAAGAAAGAGAGAAAGAAATACTGAATCAGGAAATGAATACCTATTATACAGAACAGGAAAAGGGTATACTTGAGCACTAGGGAACGATTTGGTCACGTACAAAGAAGTTGAACATGACCAAGAAAATATAATTTAATCAAACATAAAGGTATTGTTAAGAGAGAAAAAGAGAGCGAGAGTTACAAGAAGTTACAAGGAATAATTCGTATCTCGGAGACCTTGGGTCCATTCCGAGGAGATACTCGAAGTGGAATGAGAAAGACTGTTTAGTGCACTACACTCATTACAGAGTGTGCAAAATACGATCTACTCTCTTCTTGAACTGCTCTACTGAAGAATTGTTTACAATTTCGAAGTGAAGTTTGTTCCAGGTAGAACAGATCTTATATGTGAAAAAGTTTCCACAAATACTAGTGTTGAACCTTTTCAATTTCCAGCCATGGTTGCGTGTTGTATTCATATCGAGGCTAAACATTTTGCTATATTCCACATTGTCTAATCCATTAAGTATTTTAAAAGTTTCAGTTAGCTGACCTCGTAGTCTGCGTGTCTCCAACGAAAAGAGATCAAGAGCTCTCAATCGGTCCTAATAGCTCAGTCTTCTAAGTGATAGAATAAGCTTTGTAACCCTAGCTTGTACTTTTTCCAGTCGCTCTATATCTTTCCTGAGTGCTGGAGACCAGAATTTGAACAGCATACTTCAGGAGAGGACGTATCAAAGCGTTGTAAAGTGTGAGGAATATTTCCTTATTTCTATACTTAAACTGCCTCTTAATATAGTCCAATAATTTCTGAGCTTTCTTCTCTACTTCAATGCACTGCTTGAAAAGCTTTAGGTCACTGCTAATCAGAACACCCAAATCCTTTTCCAAGAGGCAGAGAGAGAGCGAGCGAGAGAGAGAGAGAGAGAGAGAGAGAGAGAGAGAGAGAGAGAGAGAGAGCGAGAGAGAGAGCTAGAGAGAGCGAGAGAGAGAGAGAGAGCGAGAGAGAGAGCGAGAGCGAGAGAGAGAGAGCGAGAGCTAGAGAGAGCGAGAGCTAGAGAGAGCGAGAGCTAGAGAGAGCGAGAGCTAGAGAGAGCGAGAGCTAGAGAGAGCGAGAGCTAGAGAGAGCGAGAGCTAGAGAGAGCGAGAGCTAGAGAGAGCGAGAGCGAGAGAGAGTATACAAAATTACATGAGGAAGCCTGAAACAACAGCAGAGAAAGAATTACAGAATCAGGAAATGAATACATATTATAGAGAACAGGAAAAGGGTACGCCTGGGCATTAGGGAACGATAGTGTCACATACAAAGAAGTTGAACATGAACGAAAAAGACTATTCTAATCAATTAGAAAAGTATCGTAGCTAGATAGATAGATAAATAGATATATATATATAGATAGATGGATTAGATAGATAAGGATGGATAGATAGATGAAAAATAACTAAGAAAGAAGCAATTATTAAGGAAAGATTTCAACCCAGAGATATTGATAGGCTGTCTGTAGGGTAAGTCAAACAGTATGCCGATATATATAGATAAAATACAATCGTACAAAAAGAGTAAAAACTACCATCCGATTAGGCGGAAGCATAGGTAAAGAGTTGAATGTTTCGTGTGTATAATATATTGTCATAATTCCCTTGGTTCACTTAAATACAGGCTGCTTGGAAGTATTGTATTATTGTTATTATTTTGCTATCATTTTTGTTTTTCTTTAACTTAATTCAGTTTTCCTACTTTCTAGTTTCTTCTTTCTTTCTCCCCTGTCTCTCTCTCTCTCTCTCTCTCTCTCTCTCTCTCTCTCTCTCTCTCTCTCTCTCTCTCTCTCTCTCTCTCTCTCTCTCTCTCCAATGATCGATCCAAACCACCGGGTTAAAGAAGTCAATGAGCTTACAAGTTGTAAGATGATGCTGATGGCCAAATGGTGTACCCCTTAATTCCTACCCACCTACCCTACTTACCTACTTCCAATGACCTACTACATTTATCTACCTGCTAAGCTACTCTCAATTAACCACTTGCGAGTTTCTTTCTATACGAAGTTAGCGGTAGACATCGATATTTAGCAGAATTACCAGCTAAAATACTGTTGTAGTACATTTATAAATACATAGAACCCAATTCAACATACTCTTTAGCTATCAGATACCTAAATTATTATGGCATTTCTATTTTCTATCGATGTCTGCAGCTCCAACTTCCTTATAGCCTGAAACGCGCAAGTGGTCAATTGCCTATTTAATTTCACTGCGTACCTTTTGAGCTTATTGACCCAATATATCTACTTCCAATGTCATCTTTCATTTATTTGATTTGTCTTCCTTATTTACTATCAATTATTTACTATCAATTATTTACTATCAATTATTTACTATCAATTATTTACTATCAATTATTTACTATCAATTATTTACTATCAATTATTTACTATCAATTATTTACTACCAATTATTTCCTCTTTCCTACCCACCTTCTCACTTGTCTTTTTACACCATTTTCTATCCAATGACCTATTTAAATTACCTACATACCTACTGACCTTTTTGCACCAATACCTACTTACAATGACCTCTTTAATTTAACGATACACCTACCTACTAACACTGACTTGTTCCAATGGCCTATTTACTTTACTGACCTACCTACCTCCTTACACCATTACCTACTTCCGATAACCTCTTTACTGTACCTATATACCTTCCTACTGACACTATTGCCTACTTCCAATGACCTATTTAATTTCACTGCATGCCTATTTACCCTACTGCACATTACCTGCTTCCAATGACCTATTAAATGTATTTACTTACACAATGACCTTCTTTCAATTACCTGGTTACTTTATCATGTTAGGTTGGAGTAGGTAGAAACGGTTAGGTTAGGTTGGTTAGGTTAGGTTACGTAACATTAGGGATAGCTTAGGTTAGGTAAACTCGCGATTAGGTATGTCAGGCAAGGACATGATAAGATAGGCTATGATACAGTAGGTTTGGGTAGGTTAGGTATCGAACGTTCCTGTGAAATTTTTGTGAAAATCCGTCCAATTAACGGTCTAGGAGGAGTTTCGGGACAGACGACAACGACAACAGACATTTATTGCCGGTAGTATCCCACTATACGGGGGGGGGGGGGGGGGGGGGGGATACCACTCTGCTTACGCAGAGTTGATTGACCCCCGGTCTACAAAATGGCATATCAAAACACCCAATACGAAATTATTGAAAACTTATCCCTCAGAAATGATCCCCAGGTCTACAAAATGGCGTATCAAAGCACCCATTAGGCAGTGAGGATCATAGGTACCCCCTGGCAGATGACGGAGATATAGCCGGGGAAGGGGGAAGAAGGATGAATGGGAGGAGTAGGCAACGTTGATGTGGCAGAGAGAGCGAGTGAGATACCGTATTGCACACAGGAATCCTACGTCATGCCATGGTATTGAAGTTGTTTGATAGGTCCCAAACTAGCTGAAGTCGTTCATATGAAAACAAATTTTCCCAGTCACAGACAGCATTGCCTTTTGTCTCCTGCATGCACATAATGTAGATATAAAGAAAACATAAGGTGAGAAAATAGGTAATCGTTGAAGTAGGCAACTAAGAAACTCGTGATCGTAAATACTCGACTAAACTCTGCGCCACTGAACATGATTGACAACTGAATACCACCTACTTGGGTTTGGGACACTTACCCCCGGACAGGAAGAGAGCACTGTTACCATTCCTGGTCCCAGAGCCATGGGGACCGACACATACAGTACATCATAGCCAACTATATCTTTGCCAATAACTGCATTGAACTCCCCAAAGACAACGATCGTGTCCCGTGTGAAGCACTGTTCAACAATACAGTCGAGCTTAGTGTAGACAACGAAAGCATAGTTGATAATTTGTAATTGTTCTCTTATATAACTTTTGTTTTAAAAACTAGCAATATTTTCCGTTCTACTGTATCACATTCCACGGATTAATACTTAGATTATACATATATATATATATATATATATTTATATAGATAGATAGATAGATTGATAGATAGATACAGACACTTGTATATTATTTAAACTATGGCATATTACTGATCGTCTTTTTCTCAAATCCTAAATATATTTATCCATTATTTGTTATATTCTAGCATATACGTTCTCTCTCTCTCTCTCTCTCTCTCTCTCTCTCTCTCTCTCTCTCTCTCTCTCTCTCTCTCTCTCTCTCTCTCTCTCTCTTTTTTTCTTACATTCTTGACATGTGCAATTATCAACGTACAAACCATCCTCTGACAGCTGGGGGCGTAACAATACATACCATTGTGTGTGTGTGTGTGTGTGTGTGTGTGTGTGTGTGTGTGTGTGTGTGTGTGTGTGTGTGTGTGTGTGTGTGTGTGACCGACTTATGACTGCGGATATGGGTGCGTAATATTAGGTATGATTGACTGTTGCAGCTTATCCTTTTTGTATGTGCGTGTAAGTGTGTGTATGTGTGTGTTTGTGTATGCTGGCCTGTTTTATGCATGTGGAAGTGAGTGTTTATGCGTGTGTCCGTCTGACTTATGTGTGTATGTGCGTGTGTGTGATAAAGATAGAGAGTGTATGTGTGGGTGTGTGCTGGACGTTCTTGTGAGTGCGGATGTGGGCGCGTATTAGAGCGTTTGTCTGACGTTTGGAGTGTGTGTAAGTGTGCGTGCGAGCGTTTTTGTGTGTGGATGTGTAACTTGTGTGTATATGTGCGTTGCGATTGTCTCATGTAAGTAGATGTGTATGATAATGTGAGATAATATAAAACATTCCAAAGTCATAAAGGAGAAACCATTGACCAAATACGAGCACTTCCTGGGGAAATACCGCACGAGAAATCTACGAGAATCTAATAAAAGAAAACAGGGCATTATTATTATTGCACCATCACACACTTATTCCCCGGCATGCAAATATACAGTATATGTAGACACACCTTTGGTTTATATATAGAAATAAAAAGAAGGTCCCACCCTTTCCCATTCTTAAGTAAGTCATTTTAGATTTACAGAAGAGCGTTAAGTATTTCCATTACTAAATGTCCACAAACATTTCAATAAAGTAAGTATGTGCCTTCTACTGTGTATGACATTTACAAAACAAGGAGTCCTACATCGCTTATTATTATTATTATTATTATTATTATTATTATTATTTTCATATATATTCTACTTTATTCTACCTCCCAAAACTCAACTATGCTGCTCCCCAATGCGGCCCTTTGCCACAACCGTATATATATATATATATTATATCAACAGTTAAAATCCAATGAAATTTCTTAAGAGATGGCACCGGCAGGGATACTTATGTTCGTCTTGGTAGTAAATACGAATGTAATAATAATAATAATAATAATAATAATAATAATACAACTAAAAATAATAATAATATGAACAAAACAAATACAATAATACTTTCCAAACGAATAATAAACATATGCAACCTATGTCTGCCAGTAGGGACCGAATCTCTCCACGGTGCAAAGACGACACTCATAAAGAAGGCTTATCTTAAACTCTGATATCATTGCTCCTAACATGGCACAGACACACACGAGAGAGAGAGAGAGAGAGAGAGAGAGAGAGAGAGAGAGAGAGAGAGAGAGAGAGAGAGAGAGAGAGAGAGAGGAGGTGGGAGAGAGAGAGAGAGAGAGAGAGAGAGAGAGAGAGAGAGAGAGAGAGAGAGAGAGAGAGAGAGAGAGAGAGAGAGAGAGAGAGACGTATTAACAATGACTTCCTAACATACCTCGGATAGCTAATGCTCGCACATTTTACATCATACTTCTTAATTAGAGGTGCAGGAAGCTGCATTCTTTTGCAGTATGCAGAAAAACACCAATGACTTTAACCCCTTGACCACCACTACGTATTTTTCATCACATTCTGGTTACCATTAGACGATTTTGTTTAGTTTGTGAGGTACCCCTTGTGACTCAAATAGGTAAATACGATCTCAATAACCCTCTTAGTAACATATAGGTCCTTCTTAAACTAAATAAAATCATCTAATTTATAACCAGACTCAAAGATACAAAGGCATCATGCTGTTGAAGGCGTTAAGTAATTCCACTATTATACTACACAAAATAAATCCACTGAGAAAAAACAAACAATGGAAACAAGAGCACACCCTAAACAAACAATGGAAACAAGAGCACACCCTAATAATAACAAACAGTGGAAACAAGAGCACACCCTAATAATAACAAACAATGGAAACAAGAGCACACCCTAATAATAACAAACAGTGGAAACAAGAGCACACCCTAATAATAACAAACAATGGAAACAAGAGCACACCCTAATAATAACAAACAATGGAAACAAGAGCACACCCTAATAATATAATATTCACACACAAAGCGAAACGAAGGAAGGAGGGCAAATAAGCATACACATATACAGTATTAATAAACATTAAGTACAGGGTATATTTGTAGCACTGCAGGCTTATAAAAATAATAATAATAATATAACCATAGCAAAGTCAGCAATACTAATTTATGATAACAATAAGCTTGGCAATACCATCAACAGATGCAAACATATATTAACTAATATACCTGTATAGACAATAAGAAGATTCATCACCACCACCACAAACAACAATAACAACAATAAGAGGACAGGGTGTACGTACCTTAAGGGGAGATCTCCACTTGAGGGATTTTTTTCTTGACCCCTTTCTCCCTCATGTTTAGCCCCATTGCTTTTGATATTATAAAACGTTTGTCCCATTAGTTTAGCGATTTTAAGAACTTTCACCCCATATTAAGACCTTTCGTGCAATGCAGGTGTCAATTTTATCCTGGCGAGCGATAGCGAGCCTGTAATTTAAGAGGAATCGGCCTTCGGCCGGGACATTTTTCTACCGAAAAATTTACAAATTTATCTTGAAAGGGACTCAATGGGGTGTAATTTTAAGCTTGATGGAGGTCTAGGGAACAAACTAAATACCTCCCCTTAAAGGGAAGGTTTTCTGGCCCACCTTCTCCCTCATGTTTAGACCTATCAGTTTTTAAATGTCATAACATTCGTCCCATTAGTATGGCGTTTTTAAGACCTTTCGTGTCATTTAGGTATCACTCATTACCTGGCGAGCGATAGCAAGCTTGTAATTTAGGAGGAACCGGCCTTCGGTCGAAGCATTTTTCTACCGATAAAGCACAAGTTTATCCTGAAGGGGGATCTTGGTGGTATTTCTTTAAGATTGATGCAGTCTACAGAGGAAGCAAATACAAATAATAATAATAATAATAATAATAATAATAATAATAATAATAATAATAATAATAATAATAATAATAATAATAATAATAATAATAAATAAAGAGATCCATAAAAACCTCCCCTTAAGCCCCATAATTCTTGCACAGGTGGGTGCGTGTGTGGGTGGGTGCAACAAAGGAGAGAGGGGTAGGTTTCTTGCAACACCAGCATCAAAGGCCTAAACAATAGCATCACCACACCTAGCAAAACAATACCTTCACCACTTCTAACAAAACAGTATAAATTTGTGCATTCTTTGTAACGGTTCCTACTAAATCACAAGCTCGCTATAGTTCGCCAGGAACAAAAATCGACACCTAAATGTCACTAAATGTTTTAATATTGACAAAGAAATGGGGCGAAAGGTATTAATATCGTCAAACTAATGAGGCAAACGTCTTAAAACTTCAAAACTAATGAAACTAAACATGAGGGAGAAGGGGGTCCAGAAAACCCCCAAAACCTCCCCTTAATAAGAAAGGCAATAATAATACCATCAATAACTCTAATAAAAACCAAGAGTACCACCACAAAAACCACCAACAACCACAACACAAACACAACCTAATCCTACACACGTCATCATTACCCTCATCGCCAAAATTACTATAGGCAACAAAAACAAAACGAAAATACAAATATAGGAGAGAGAGAGAGAGAGAGAGAGAGAGAGAGAGAGAGAGAGAGAGAGAGCATCAATACCATTCACAATATCACTCAAAGCAAAGAATATCACTCAAAGCCAAGTCAATGTACCCCCCCTCCCCCCCCCCTACCACTAACTTCAACCATAGCACATAACAATACTACCCTACCACCAACGATACCGACAACCGAAACACCACCTTATCGTGACACCAATCATTAACACCACCGTAACCCATATTCCCAACACCATCACCCCCTACACAATTATAACACCATCACAACCACCAGCAACACCAACAACAATACCATAATCACCATCAACATCACCAACAACACAACTACCACCAACAACACCACCAACACCAACACGACAACCACCACAAACAACACAACCACCAACAACACCAAAATCACCATCAACATCACCAACAACTCCATCACTACCCAACAACAACTACAGCAACATCAAAACTACCAGCACCATCAAGAGCATCAACAACCATAACACAACCATCATTACCAACACCATTACACACATTCATAGCATCACCATCACCACCAACATCAACAAGAACATCAACATGCAACAGGGTATACGTACCTTAATGGCTTGTAATTCTCGTACGGGGTAGGTACAAGCAACAAGATGGAGGGGGTAGATGTGGGTCCCTTGCAACAATACGTGGGTACCCTCTGGTTGCTCGACCCAGATCCTTGATGTTTCTGCAACTGCACCTGGTAAAGAAACGGACTCACGTTAGTAATATACTTATAAGCGCTTCCACATCAAAATGAAACCTATATTTTACCTGATTTTACTTTCACAGTCGAGAACATCCTGTAGATGAGTGAATAATCTATTGATAATGCTATAGTCTAAATATAAATAAATCTATTCATAATGCTATAGTCTAAATATATACAAATGTTCGACTCGAATTCCATTATGAAAGAAATAATAATAGTTTGACAGAGGGCTTTTGTCAAATAAGAGAAATATATACTTATGCAATCTAATATATAATGATTCTTATATTTCACAAGGGAAAATGTTGAAATCATTAAACCCGTAGTATTGCATAGTTACGTTATACCCTAGAATTTCTGCCGCAAATTGTATTGATGTTGTAAAGCTCTTACTTGATTAATGGTATAGATTTTCCTTAATGTTAATGTAATCGTCTGCTATAAGTCAGAGTAATTATTAGCAAATTAAAATGTTGTTGAGTGTGTGAGTGTAAAAGCAGTACTATCACACTAAGATTAGTGATAAAGTGTAGATTCGTATACTTCACTAATTACGGAACAAATATATTACTAGCTCTCACTCCATCTCTCTCTCTCTCACTCGCTCTCGCTCTCGCTCTCTCTCTCTCTCTCTCTCTCTCTCTCTCTGCAATAATAAAATGTAATACTTGTTGGGGAACGTCCCAGTCTTAAGGGGGTGCTGCTTGGTTTTTGGGATATATATTTATGTATTAATTTAGTTTTGAGTTTCCTCGCTAGTCCTCCATTAAGCTTAGAAGAACACCCCCTACAGTAGACCCCCATTCAAGATAAATTTGTACATTTTTTGGTAGAAATTTTCCCGGCTGAAGGCCGGTTCCTTCTGAAATTAGAGGCTCGCTAACTATCGCCAGGAAAAAATCGACACCTAAACGGGCACGAAAGGTTTTAATATTGACAACAAAATGAGGCAAAAGGTCTCAAAATCGCCAAACTAACGGAACGAACGTCATAAAACCTCGAAACTAATATGCTAAAGAGAAGGGGGTCCAGAAAAAGAGAGTAGTGCCCCCTTAAATCAGCTGATACAGTCAAGATCATTAATGCTGTCTGTAGGTTTTAGAAGCTTTTTTTCGGATTGAACTGAATCCCCCTTTTATTTTGTATTTACGATTTGCTTTTTGGAGGTTCGTTTCATCTGTTCCAGGACTCCACATGTAACATAATTTATGACCGCGACTGTGTACACAAGAACAATGATTGGAACTTGGAAGAGACGGGAGTTGAGGATAAGTTATAATTGCATAAAGGAAAACATAGGTGGTCCAGGAATTGTTACGAGTGGGCTAGAGATTGGCATCCGAGTGTACCGTTGTCGTTGAAGGGCAGGTAGCATATCAAACAAGAGACATGATCGACAATATTGCTGATTTACATTGTGCGTTGCATCCAGCCTATATCTATTTACATATAATCTGATAGTTTCCAATATATCTGCTACATAATCTAATACGAAATCGATTAGGTATAATATGTTCGGTCTATTCTAGGCTTAGTAAAGAGTGATGTTCTTCAAAAATAATGTTTACAAACTAAGAACGACATTGATATAAGCTTTGAACTTAATGACACGAACAAATAAAGATTAAAAACTATAATATATATCGATAAAGTGTATGTCGGCTATGCCCCACCCACACGAGGTACCGACCGAATATGTGTGTGTGTGTGTGTGTGTGTGTGTGTGTGTGTGTTGTTGTTGTTGGTGTTGTTGTGGCAGTGTGTCAGAGCGGGTCCTTGTCCTAACTGTGTCCTGACCTCGTAAATTACACTCGCAGCAAGCAACTCGAACGCACTCACTTCCAATATTGTCCAATACGCTATACCTTATTATTTACGGGATATATATATATATATATATACTGTATAAGGTATTGAATATATTAATGAAAAGTTATTGTTGAAAAAATGTAAATTCACACAAAAGAAAGTACATGTATATATTCAACCAGCATGACTAACCCTTTCAATCATTAAGCCAGAATAACCGGAAGACCATTAATAGGTCATAAATACCGGGAGAGAGAGAGAGAGAGAGAGAGAGAGAGAGAGAGAGAGAGAGAGAGAGAGAGAGAGAGAGAGAGAGAGAGAGAGAAAGGAGCGAGAGAAAGTCTGCAGGAGGGTGGACGTGCGCTTTGGCTCTCCAGAACAACATTTTTGTACCCCCCCTTCCCCCCCCCCCCCCTCTCTGCTAGAGTTAATTGTGTCCATTATTGATAAAAATACTGTTAAAAATAATGTGAACTAGGATTCCCTTCCCGTAATTGGATCATAATTCACTATATTACTAGTAAGGGTTTGCTTAGAAAACTCGCTAATTGAGTTCAGACAAACTTATCATCCTCCAAAAATAGAAGTCTTGGTTGAACTTTCTATTTTTGAAAAATATTTTCTGTGCAATATACCTATGAGCTGTACTAGCATTCATAAAGCCGCTGTCACACGAGCGATTTTTCCGTCAATTTTCCATGAGCAAGTTTTTCTCGATATATTTCGGGACTTTTTTTACACTGGTATCGGCAACTAGACTGAAAGTATATTATGTTAGGCGGTTGGATTCTGATAAAGTGTAATTTTTGAAGCTGCCAGACCATAATTGCCCGTAAAAATTGCTCGAAAAACGGCTCGTGTGACTCCGGCTTAAAAGGTCGAGACCCAAGAAAAGTGACATTGTTAAGGGGAGATAGGCCGTTTTTCTGGTTCTCTTTCTTCCTCATGTTTATCCCCATTAGAAGGCCGATTTCTCTTAAAATTACAGGTTCATTATCGCTCGCCAGGAATTAATCGACACCTAAATGGCACGAAAGGTCTTGATATTGATATTAAAATGGGACGAAAGGTTTTGAAATCGACAGACTAATGGGAGAACGTCTTAAAATCTGAAAACTAATGGGGCTAAACATGAGGAAGAATGGGGACTAGAAAAACGACCCATTTCCCCTTAACTTTATAGGGAAATCGGTTGTGTGTGTGTGTGTGTGTGTTGGGGTGGGGGGGGGGGGTTGGGGGGGGAATACTTACCTTGATGGGGAATGAATCATGGTGCCAGACATTACCCTAACCCTTCATCAATCTCTCAGCATCATCCCCTCCACAACACGCTCCATGCTAATGAGCCAGCTAGGTACTATCAACGACTAAAGTTCGTTCCCACAATCAGCCACTATGTGAATCCGAAACACCAGGGGGTCGAATACGAAGCATCCGAAAGAAGTTTAATTTACACCCAATAAATGCTTCGTCTTCTTTGATCCCCAGGTGTTTCGGATTCACACAGTGGCGGGTTAGGGAAACTAACTTTAGTCATTGATAGTACCTAGCTGGTTCATTAAGAGCCTTTCCAATGGAGCGTGTTGTGGAAAGGATGATGCTGAGAGATTGATGAAGGGTTAGGGTACTGTTTG
This sequence comes from Paralithodes platypus, assembly GCA_032716605.1. Taxonomy (NCBI): domain Eukaryota; kingdom Metazoa; phylum Arthropoda; class Malacostraca; order Decapoda; family Lithodidae; genus Paralithodes; species Paralithodes platypus. The sequence goes on from CM064517.1 coordinate 28,463,578, forward strand.
ATGAAGGGTTAGGGTACTGTTTGATGAAGGGTTAGGGTACTGTTTGATGAAGGGTTAGGGTACTGTTTGATGAAGGGTTAGGGTACTGTTTGATGAAGGGTTAGGGTACTGTTTGATGAAGGGTTAGGGTACTGTTTGATGAAGGGTTAGGGTACTGTTTGATGAAGGGTTAGGGTACTGATTGATGAAGGGTTAGGGTACTGTTTGATGAAGGGTTAGGGTACTGTTTGATGAAGGGTTAGGGTACTGTTTGGCACCTTGATTCATTCCCCTGCAAGGTAAGCCTAAATACCCCCCCCCCCCGATTCCTCTCAAGCTATATACAGGTAAGACAATTAATGGCGTCTCACCCGTTTGCACCAGTATCGAACACAAACGAGATTATAGTACAACCAATACAATGTTTCATCAAAGGCTTCAGAACTTGGCAATAAAGGCTCAAAGATTTACTTGGATATTGCTTTATTATTGCTCTCAGATGTACCCAATGCCAAAGAGACTGGGGTTCTCGAAAAGGGGCTCCAGTCTTGAAAATGTATTTGACTTTCAGTGTGTTGGCTTGATAATCCAGAAGGGTTGATAGCCTTTGAAGTCCTTTTTTTTTTTTTTTTTTAACTAACTCACTCAATGCCATCGTCACCCTCTTCTACTATGAGTGGACAGAAATACGGATGCCGCCAATTGCCCAGCCCAAACAGTGACTATCTTCGACATGGGATTTTGAAAGCTTGTTGGAACATCATAATATACTGTATGTTGAGAATGACACACAAGCTGATGAGTAGGTGAGAGAGAGAGAGAGAGAGAGAGAGAGAGAGAGAGAGAGAGAGAGAGAGAGAGAGAGAGAGAGAGAGAGAGAGAGGGGAGAGAGAGAGCAAAAAATAATGCACAGAATATAAATGACAAGAAACAAGAGATAAAGAAAGACAAAAGGATTGCTATAGAAAGAGAAACAGTGATAAAGAGCATATACAAGAAAACAAAGAAACAGACAATAGAGATAAACAAACTAAAAGGCTAGCTAGATAAATATATAGAGACAGAGAGAGAAAGCCATAAAACCGGATTTATTGTGATCTTACCCGGCTTTCCCCCAATAGATGGATAGATGGATACGTGGATAACATAATAGATGGATATATATGGATAGATGATTGTGTGATTGATGGGTGGATAATTGATGGAGGGATTATTACGTGGATAGCATAATAGATGCATAGATATGGATAGATGGTTGTGTGATTGATGGATGGATAAATACGTGAATAGCATAATAGATGAATGGATATGGATAGACGGTTGTATGATTAATTGATGGATGGATGGATACGTGAATAGGATAATAGATTAAAGGATAAGGACAGATGGTTGAGTTATTGATGAATGGATAATTGATGGATGGGTTAATACATGGATAAGATAATGGATGGATGGATATGTGTAGAAGATTGTATGATTGATGGGTTAATACATGGATAACATAATAGATGAATGGATATGGATAGATGGTTTTGTGATTTATATAATATATATATATATATATATATATATATATATATATATATATATATATATATATATATATATATATATATATATATATGGATTTGGAGATTAGGAAAGAACAGTCAAATTGTACTGCATATCATCAATAGAAGAGTTGGTAAAGCTTGAATGTGTTCATCGAGCTTTTGTGTGGTGGTGGTGGTGGTGGTGGTGGTGGTGGTGGTGGAGGGAAAAGTGTGAAATTACTACATTCGTTCATTAGCATGTCAGTCAAAATATAATGTTTGGTACGGCAATATACATGTTATCTTTTTGTGGTGGTGGAAAAGGGTTAACTATGATTACATATGATCATAGAACCACTCGTCAAAATAGAATACCTGCAATGACTGGTTATGCAAAGGTGAGAAGATTGAGTATTGGAACAAAGTCATAAGGGGGTAGGACTCGCTTTTCATGGACCCCCTTCTCCCTCATGCTTAGCATATTAATTTTGAGGTTTGAAGACGTTCGTTCTGTTAGTTTGGTGATTTTGAGACATTTCGCCTAATTTTGTTGTCAATGTTAAGACCTTTCGTGCCATTTAAGTGTCGATTTTTTCCTGGCGAGCGATAACAAGCCTCGAGGTTTAGAAGGAACCGGCCCTTGGCCGGGAAATTTTTCTACCGAAAAATGTACAAATTTATCTTGAAAGGAGGTCTAGGGGGTGTTTTTTTTTTCTAAGCTAGATGGAGGTCTAGCGGGGAAACTAATAAATAAAATATACAGAGACCAAAACCCAAGCACTACCCCCTTAACGTGTGGAAATACAATACATATGCAGGCTATTGATGTTGGTGAAGAGACGAGTGAGAGAACCTTACGTAAGATCACCCGAATATCATACAATAAGTAATATTATAAATAGTATTGTATTTTCCTGGTGGTTAACCCCTCCTGTACCGCCGACGTATTTACTTTTTTATTCTAGCTATACTTAGACGATTTTGTGAAGCTTACGGAGGATATATGGTCGCTAAAATGATGGATTGAGATAGTCTGTAGCCATTTAATTGGTAGATGTTCTTCCTAAACTGAATAAAATCGTCTAATAGTTGTCAGCATATCATGAATAAGACATCGCCGGTACAGAAGGGGTTAAATTACTACTTGTTATAATTGTAATTTCATTCAAAATAAGAGGACCCCAGATTATTCTGCTGGGGGAGGAGAAACTAGTGATAAATGTCCTACATCATTCTATGCAATGTAACTTCAGACAGGATAAGAGCATGGATCGACAATATTCTGTATTTTTTGTTTAGTAATGGAAGGAAGTTTGAGGAATTGAATGCATGAAATGATTTATTTTTATTTTGTTGTTGTCTCATGATGTAGTTTGATAAAGGTCCACATATGATCATATAATACCTGGTACGACAATATACATTTCTTGAATGGGGAGGGAAAGCATACTATATGATATATTAAGCTTCATCTAAGGGAGCATTATTGAAAAGCCAATACCCTTGTATATAGCGAAAGGTAGAGAAAATGTAAGAGTCTACATATGATCATCGAAACGCCAACCAAGATAGAATGCCTGGAACGACAATATGCCAATCCTGAGGGAAAAGGAGGCGAAATGACACACTGGAATGCCCAAATAATATAGAAAGTGTGGAAGAAGGGGATGTGTGTGTATGTGTGTGTGTGTGTGTGAGAGAGAGGTTGTTTTCTAAGTAGGGTTCAGTGACCGGGTAGGCTTTCTCTAGAACAGCCTGTGCCTACGGATGAGGGGTGTGGTAGAGGAGGCCCCTCCTCTACCACACCCCTCATCCGTCTACCCGTCTACCCATCTACCCCTACCCTATACCTACAGCCACTCTACCCCTATTCTACTTGTTTGTTTACGCTTCGACGACTCTCTACTCTACTCCACCCGACTCTACCTACGCCACTCGATCTATTTTGCTTTTCTCTTTTCCCGTCTAACCCAATTTGCTCGACCAATTCTAATTTTCTTTTGTCCCCGTCTAATCTAATCTGCTCGACCAATTCTGGTTTTCTTTTGTATCAGTCTAATCAAATCTGCTGGCCCTATTCTTCTTTTCTCTTTTCCCCGTCTAATTTAATCTGCTCGACCTATTCTGTTTTCTCCTTTCCCCGTCTAATCCCATCTGCTTAAAGGGAGATTGGTCGTTTTTTGGGGGCCCCCTTCTTCCTTATGTTTAGCCCCATTAGTTTTCAGATTTTAAGACGTTCGTCCCATTAGTTTTCAGCTTTTAAAACCTTTCGTCCCATTTCTATATCAATATAAAGATATTTGGTCCATTTAGGTGTCGATTTTTTCCTGGCGAGCGATAACGAGCCTGTGATTTTAAGAGAAACCGGCCTTCGGCCAACACATTTTTAGATAGAAAAATGTACAAATTTATCTTGAAGGGGGATCGAGGGAGTGTTTTTTTTAAGCTTGATGAAGGTCTAGCGAGGATTCTGAAAAATAAATGAATAGATTAATAAATAGACCCCAAAAAATAACCACTGTCCCCTTAACGGTGCTTAACCTATTAACGGTGCTTAACCTATTAACGGTGCTTAACCTATTAACGGTGCTTAACCTATTAACGGTGCTTAACCGATTAACGGTGCTTAACCGATTAACGGTGCTTAACCGATTAACGGTGCTTAACCGATTAACGGTGCTTAACCGATTAACGGTGCTTAACCGATTAACGGTGCTTAACCTATTAACGGTGCTTAACCTATTAACGGTGCTTAACCTATTAACGGTGCTTAACCTATTAACGGTGCTTAACCTATTAACGGTGCTTAACCTATTAACGGTGCTTAACCTATTAACGGTGCTTAACCGATTAACGGTGCTTAACTTATTCTGCTTTTCTGGTTTATCCGTCTAATGTAATCTGCTCGACCGATTCTGCTTCTTCCTAGTGATCGTTTTAGTCATTCTACCCATTCTACTGTCATCCCAATTGTACACTGCCTTTTCTATCATGGACTTTATGTCGAGGCGATCTGGATTAATGTCGTATTTGCATATAATCACCTTGTTGTTGCTGTTGTTGTTGTTGTTGCTTGTAGTTTTATTTGCCTATGATCACCTTGTTGTTGTTTTAGTTGTTGATTGTAATTTTAGTCGTTAGAAAGGTAAAGTGTTGTCGTATGGGCGTTGTTTGGTAGTTAGCCGACTGTAAATAGGCAAAACAAATAACCAGGTCTTCCTTGATAGATGATTGGATTATGTTCCTGAAAACCCGATCTTAAACTGAACAAAAATGTATAGCGAACCCTAAAATGTATAGCGAACCCTAAAATGTATAGCGAACCCTAAAATGTATAGCGAACCCTAAAATGTATAGCGAACCCTAAAATGTATAGCGAACCCTAAAATGTATAGCGAACCCTAAAATGTATGGCGAACCCTAAAATGTATAGCGAACCCTAAAATGTATAGCGAACCCTAAAATGTATAGCGAACCTTAAAATGTATAGCGAACCCTAAAATGTATAGCGAACCTTAAAATGTATAGCGAACCCTAAAATGTATAGCGAACCCTAAAATGTATAGCGAACCCTAAAATGTATAGCGAACCCTAAAATGTATAGCGAACCTTAAAATGTATAGCGAACCCTAAAATGTATAGCGAACCCTAAAATATATAGCGAACCCTAAAATGTATAGCGAACCCTAAAATGTATAGCGAACCTTAAAATGTATAGCGAACCCTAAAATGTATAGCGAACCCTAAAATGTATAGCGAACCTTAAAATGTATAGCGAACCCTAAAATGTATAGCGAACCCTAAAATATATAGCGAACCCTAAAATATAGCGAACCCTAAAATGTATAGCGAACCCTAAAATGTATAGCGAACCCTAAAATGTATAGCGAACCCTAAAATGTATAGCGAACCCTAAAATGTATAGCGAACCCTAAAATATATAGCGAACCCTAAAATATATAGCGAACCCTAAAATGTATAGCGAACCCTAAAATATATAGCGAACCCTAAAATATATAGCGAACCCTAAAATATATAGCGAACCCTAAAATGTATAGCGAACCCTAAAATATATAGCGAACCCTAAAATGTATAGCGAACCCTAAAATGAATGGGGTAAATGGGGATGCATTCTCGGACCAGCCAAAGCCCAAACCTGAACACCTAAAAAAATATATAATATCGTAAATTGGGTCATTGGATAGTGAGGCAGACCTGTTATATTGGCTTTATAATGACCTATGTATAACCTATCCATTCTACTTTGCTGACTCTAGCATGTTTAAATATAAATGGCACGAAAGATCTTAAAATTTACAAAGATGTGGGCCGAAAGGTCTTAAAATCATCAGACTAATGGGGCAAGCATCCGAAAATCTCAAATCTAATTGGTCTAAACATGAGGGAGATAGTCGCTCTTTGTGGATCCCCTTCTTCCTCATGTTTAGCATATTCGTTTTGAGATTTTAAGACGTTCTTCCTGTTAGTTTGGCGATTTTGAGACCTTTCGCCCCATATATTTGTCAACATTATAGGACCTTCCGCGCCATTTAGGTGTCGACTTTTTCCTGGCGAGCGATAGCAAGCCTGTAATTTTAGAAGGAATCGGCCTTTGGCCGGGACAATTTTCTACCGAAAAATGTACACATTTACTTTGAAAGGGGTCTAGGGGGTGTTGTTTTAAAGCTTGATGGAGGTCTAGCGAGGAAACTAAACAAATAGATTAATAGATAGTGCCAAAAACCAGGACTACCCCCTTAAGATACAATGCCTTGTCTCCTATATGACATCTTCCCTGGTATTTATCGTACACATATTATATACTGTATATATTCCCAAGCCAACATGCTCCTTCTATTTACGGCAGGCAAACAACCAAGCAACACAGATAATCTACATACAAGCTACGAGGCATAAAAGCTACAAGGCATAAAAGCTACGAGGCATCTTATATAGAGAGATACGAGCGTACAGAACTATTATTATTATTATTAGTATTATTAGTATTATAGTTATTAATATTAGTAGTAGTAGTAGTAGTAGTAGTAGTAGTAGTAGTATTCTTTTATTATTATTAATATTAGTAGTAGTAATAGTGGAACAACCAAGCAACACCGATAACCTACATAGCAGCTACGAGGTATTGTATTATGTGTTTGTATAATAAGTCACGAGATTAAATAACTTATTTATATTATCATTACTATTATTATTATCATTATAGCGCTCTCTACTCTACTTCGATTTCCCTCTCTACCTACTGTAGTTTGCCTACACTGTTTATTTTATAAATTTATTTATATTTAGTTTCCTCCCTAGACCTCCATTGAGCTTTATAAAATGCCCCCCAAGACTTTCCTTCAAAATACAATTGTGCATTTTTCGGTAGAAAAGTACCCCAGCCGAAGGGCGGTTCCTCCTAAATTGCAGGCACCTTGAAACGAAAGCTCTTAGAATCGCCAAATTAATATACAGGAGGAAGAATGGGGTCTAGAACGCCCCCCCCCCCCCCCCCCCTCCTCCCTTCCCGGTTCCTTCCCTTTACTCTAACCAATTTGATACACATAATAAGTATTCCATTAGTTTTTGTATTGTAATGTGAATAATTACAACGAAGAACGCTGTTAATGTGAACTAATTTGGTTACATTTATGCGCTTAAATGTTTACAGTGTACCAACAGTATATCAGTCTTAAATGTTTACAGTGTACCAACAGTATATCAGTCTTAAATGTTTACAGTGTACCAACAGTATATCAGTTTTAAATGTTTACAGTGTACCAACAGTATATCAGTTTTAATTGTAACTCTGTCGTTTATGATTGCTATTTCTTTTCAAAGAGGTCTGTAGCTAATTGAGTTTGCAAATATGTTTTTATTAAATGTAATGATAAATGTAACGACTAAATAATTATATGTACATATACCGTTAATATATGTACATATACCGTTAATATATGTACATATACCGTTAATATATTTATTTCCATTATTTATATGTATAAACCTACGCAAATTGATCTACCTTTATCTACAATTAAGCAACCCATATTATATATATATATATATATGCGCACGGTAGATATCTACTTAAGTATGCCTGTATCTTTAAACCTATCTACATTTACATACAGTCTCTCTCTCTCTCTCTCTCTCTCTCTCTCTCTCTCTCTCTCTCTCTCTCTCTCTCTCTCTCTCTCTCTCTCTCCTCTGGCTGCATCACCTGGCCGACCACCTGCGTCACCTCCCTCTCGGTCTGGTCACTCTCAATACTGCCACAAGGAAACCGCTTCTAGTAGTATATATCCGGGTGTCTTGGCCTTAAGGGGAGACAGACTGGTTTTCTGGACCCCCTTCTCCATAATGTTTAGCCCCACTAGTTATGAGATTTTTCAGACGTTGGTTCCATTAGTCTGGGGATTTTATGACCTTTCACCCCATTTCTTTGTCAATATTAGGATCCTTCGTGCCATTTAGATGTCGATTTTTTGCAGGCGAGCGATAGCGAGTCTGTAATTTTAGGAGGAATCGGCCTTTGGCCGGGACATTTGTCTACCGAAAAATGTACAAATCTATCTTGAAGGGGGGGGGGGGGGGTCTAGGGGGTGTTTTTCTAAGCTTGATGGAGGTCTAGCGAGGAAACACAAACATATACAGGACCGGTATGTATCAATAAACATAGACCAAATCCAAGCACTACCCCCTTAATGCAAATTCATAGTATCTGCAAGCCAAAACACATCTAGCATAATTAACTAGCCAGCAACTCTCTAAAGGCGCCATCTACTACCATGCACCAGCTGATAAGTTCTCTAATTAATGCGCATATGAAGCAATGGTCAAAATACTTAGTGTGAGTGTGTTTTGTATTGTTATTGATTGTTTTTGTAGTTCTAAATTATAATTATTTCAGATTGCCCTCCTAGATCCTTCTCAAGCCAAATAATAAATAAAACAAAAGAATAATGCATAGAAGCAAATAAATATGACAAAAGAAGCAAATATTTTAATAAATATTTAAATAAAACGCCTCCCCAGACTCTCATTCAAGGCAACTTTGTACAATTTACGATAGAGAAAATTCCTCCTAAAATACAGGCTCGCTGTGGATTGCCAGGAAAATCTCGTGGATTTCTGGTATCTTAGTTTGCGGAATTTCGGTGTGAGTATCCTAGGTTCGAGTCCTTGGAGTACCACATGTATTAATTGATTTCATTGATTTCATTAATTAGGTTTATTTGTAAGTCTATTGGTGGGTTGGTGAACAAAAATATGAATATAACTACACATTGACACATTGACACATTGACATTGACGTAGGCCTATCTACCTGCGTGCCAAATATCAGATCAGTTACCTCAAATCAATTAAGTCTTATCCACTGCCTATCTCTAATCAACAACAACAACAATAAAGTCTAACATTCATAGGCCTTCGTCTTCGCCGCAGGCAAAAATTACCTAAATTTATTTTGTATCAATGATCAATTATACTGCACAAGATTCTAGACACAATTAATATTCATGAATATATAAGCTCACTCAAGTACAGAATATGGTGACAATTATAGATTTAAGTAACACCCCGTTCTTAACATTAATCACCAATTGAAAACCCCAATGCACTTGAATAAACTAATGAAAGCATATGGTCCTCCCGGGATTTGAACTCTGGACACCACATCCAGAACATAATAATTGCATTTAGTTCCGGAAACAGAGCAAATACCCTTCTATTTACCCATGCCTTTTTACGTCATAACCCAAGAATTAGCATACACACAAACCAAGACAATCATACATAGCTTCCCCAAACAAGTCCCCCTCTCACCAAAACACGAACGAAAAATGCGACACAATAGCAAAATGAGCCACAAGCGTAATTTCCGAAAGCCACAAATTGATACTAATAACTACCCCTCTGTTAACCTATACCAATATGTCTACCTGACCTAGGCAATAACATACACATAAGCATTAGTACAAAGAAGCATTGAGATCCAAACCAAAATAATCACACAATATTCCCCCAAAACAAATCACCTTCCACCAGAACAGGAGCAAAAAACGGGACACTAACGCAAAATATGAGACACGCGCTCTTTCCAAAAACCGCAGCGCCCCTCGTCTATGCTAATGGAGGGGTAATGGTGGATGCCGGCAAGAAACAATTATGAGGATGTGGGGTACAAATATCTGGTAGTAAGTGTGTGCAGCGAGAGCGTTGTTCACTGTTATGGGGGGATATTAGTCAGTGTTAATAGCTTATTACTGCAGAGTGAGCTATTGATTGGGGTCGGGTGCATGGTGGTGTACTTGAACTACCAGTAAATATTGGTACTGTATTGTGCAGATAGACATACCTTCTGTAGGTATAGAAATCGATATATGAGCATGGTATTTACTTATATAACGGAAAATAAACGTCTAAATATAATATTGTACTAGCTGAGATACCCGGTGTTGCCCGGGGGAAAATCGAAGTATGGGCTGTCTATCTTGGGGGGAGCTCCGTCCCCCACCCCCTGGGGGGTGAGGGGACAAAACAAAATGTTGCTTAAAAAAACCCAAGTATGGGCTCTCCATCTTGAAAACTGATGGAGTTGGGGGGGGGGGGGTTCTGACTTGCACAGAACCGCCTCAGGATCATATTAACAGTCTTGCTAAGGCAGCCTCCCAGAAGCTGGGTGTGCTCAACCGCCTCAAAGGGTTCTTTACCCCTGCACAGCTGCTTACTCTGTACAGGGGCACAGTGCGTCCATGTATTGAGGTATTGTTCGCATGTGTGGGGAGGATCCTCTCACACAGCACTTCTAGACAAAGTAGACAAGAAAGCCTTCCATCTCATTAACTCACGTCCACTCACCATTTCCCTGCAACCTCTCTCTCTCTTTGCCTCAATGTTGCATCTTTCTCACTATTCTACCGCTTTGTATAGTTGCCAAGACATAACCCTGCTACCACCAGTCAATTTCTCCCACCCCTCTCTTCCTTCCGTATCACCGCCAAGTTCAAGAGGGGTGAAGCCAGACTTTCCCTCCACTTCCTGCCTTTCCTACCATCGAAACCCCCTACTCCACCTCCTCTTCCTCCACCTCCTCCTCCACTTCCACCTCCTACTCCCACACTTCCTCCTCCTCCTTGTATCCAAACTGCCCCGTAAGGACTAATAGGTCTGTTGCAGTTTGTTCTCCTTTGTATTCCTTTGTATTCCTCCACCTCCCTCTCCTCTTCTTCCTCCTCAAGAACATCTTCCTCCTCCCTCTCCTCCTCCTCCTCAAGAACATCTTCCTCTTTCTCCTCCCCCTCTGCCATTCAGTAGTCTGGGCCGGATGCGATACTCAAGCACGGGAATTCGCAGCCCTTTCCGGAGAAAAACGCCGCGGAACGGGTGGAAAAAGTGCCGTGGTTTTGTTGAGCTGCGGAAAGATGTAGAAAGCGGTTTGGGTGTGGAGACCCTATAGTTACAGAGATCGGCCAACCTCCAATCAACCCATTTATATACCGGCGACGGTTTTTGTATTATGTTCTGGCAACTACTAGACGATTTTATTCACCTTTGGAGGGATCTGTGGTAGCTAAAAGGATTAAATGAGACAGTCTGAAACCTTTTAATTGTTATAGGTTCTTTCTAAGCTGACTAAAATCATCTAATAGTTTCCAGAATATAATGAATAAGACGTCGCCTGCGCAGAAGGGGTTAAGGTACCACTGTATTAGCCTCTGTATACACTCATGTATTACCATAATCCATACTCCATATCCATATTAAACATTCGGCACTACTGGAATACCATACACCGTTTAAGTCTTCCTATCAAAATTCGACAAAACAACAAACATACAAATATCACCCCGTTGTTGATAAGGGCACTAAACTGGAGATCAAAGCAAAGATATGGTCGGTCTCTCTTAGCGCTGGATCACTACTAGGCTTGGTGGGGTAGGCTTTCTGTGGTCGGGGTCTTTGGTCTGCATTAGTAGGGGGCGGTGTAACGATAATGCAGTAATTAGAAGGGTAATTGGGAGGTGGGAAAGAGGTGATTGTGTGTGTGTGTGTGTGTGTGTGTGTGTGTGTGTGTGTGTGTTACTCAGTTACTTGTTCGTCAAGGGGAATCCACGCAATGCGAGCTAAGCTCATTATTATCGCGCCTCCTTAACTGGGAATGTATTGCGTGAAATGCATGTTAAGTGTTTTATGTACTGTTGGAATGGCTGTGGATGTGTGTGTAGTCTGTATTTTAGCCAATTGGCGACATCGGAAACGAAGGTTTTAGGGTGGATCTGTATGGTACCATTCTCACTATAGACGGTACCGTCTCGCCCGAAGGCTTAGGTAGCCATCAGCTTAGGTGAACCATATGATACCCATCTCGCCTTGTACCATTTTTGCCAACCCCAGATGGGACGTCACAACATCGTCCACTTATTCCAGGTACCTATTTACAGCTAGGTGAACTGAGGCTAACACATGAAAGGAGACAAGCCCAATTTGTCTCCGCCCGGCCGGGGATTGAACCCCCGACCCCTCGTGTGTGAGACGAGAGCTCTACCTACTAGGCTACGGGCTGTGTGTGTGTATGTGTGTGTGTGTAATTGCAAAATATATTTATATCAAGTAGGGTAATTGGTATTATACTGTATATATGTATATATATATATATATATATATATATATATATATATATATATATATGTGCTAGATTATTACAATCCTAACCATATACAGTATATGCAATCTTCGGCTGGATCGCTAGAACTTGCCAGGAAAGAAAACGACACCTAAATTGCACAAACAGTCTTAAAATTGACAAAGAAATGGGGCAAATGATCTTAAATTCGCCACACTAGTGAGGCGAATGTCTTAAAATCACAAATAATGGGGCTAAACATGCGGGAGAAGGAGGCCAGAATAAAAACTTAAGTGAACATATACCCTTAATTTGGTATCCTCTGTGACAGAACAAATATTTTTTGAGGAATATATATTGAGCCTTTCACTATATAATAAACACATGATAAATTATTTAATAACAATAATATGTTTTATTAAATCTAGTAGCTGATTCCAATTTAAAAGAAACGGTGATAACATGTTGTTGTCATAAAAAATACCGTTCCCCAATTATTTATTGCAACACGAAAGCTGCCACATAGGCCTACTCCAAACCAAAATGAATTATTTCACGTTTTATAACAAAATTACATCCAGCACGTTTATTTGTTTTATATTTTCTGACTTCAACACATAGTACCGTAATTGCGAGGGAATATTTCAAATAATGTTCGGTTGTTTTTATTTGTTTTCGTTTTGTATCCTTATTTTGATTTTCCCGTGAATACTGTGACATGTGGTATTAGACCAACCGTAAGACAGTTTAGGCCAACATCAGACAGGTACATACTATGGCACCTTTGAGACTACAACTATCTCCCTATGGTCTATTTTTCCCAGCTGAGGGTAAATTGCCATGTTACTATTTTGGTTACTGTACTATTACGTATATTTTGCAGCGAAATATGTTGTTAATTATGAACACTTGGCATTAATACGACGCAGAGACATAGTAGTTTCATATTTTCCCATTAAGTATCGAGAAATCAGCTGCTAAGGGATTCAGTTTACCATCAGCTGGAATAAACAGACTATAGCCAGGGACTCTGTCGATGAATGGAAGGCTATTACACGAGGAATGGGAGCCGGAAACGAGAAGAGTGAATGAAAGAGGAAAACTTGTAATGGTAGAAGATTAGAGGTAGTTTTATCCATATATCTACTTATATATTTATCTATCTATATATATATATATATATATATATATATATATATATATAAGTTGAGAGAGGGGAAGATGATAGACGGCCAGACCGAGGGAAGGAATGTTTCTGTTGGTTAATACAAACATTATACAGTAGAAGAATGGCAGACACCATATAAATATAAACACCATATAAATATAAACACCACGTGAGGAGGCGCCCTTTATTGACAATGTGTTGCATATAGCTTTATCAAGCTAATAAAACCTGATGAAGCTATATGCTAAACGTTGACTCCAAAGTGTTCCTTCTTAAATGGTCTTTATATTTATTATATATACTTGTCTAAGTTTGTCTTTCTCAGAATAAAGGCTGTTAGGAAAGAGAAAAAAGAGAGGGGATATAATGAGGATTAGGGTTGTTGTTAAAGGCCAGAACAAATATACAATACATGCGAAGAAAGGCTGGGGAGAGTTGAAAGAGGGGATATATTAAGGGGTAGGAATATTTCTGTCCGCAAATAAATGATATTCTAAATGCTATATTCTATACCAGAAAAGAAGATGTTGTAAAGAAGGGGAAAGTTGAGAGAGGGGAAGACGATAGGGAGGTGAGGCCGAGGGAAGGAATGTTTTTGTTGGTAAATAAATATATATACTGTATACACCACAATAAAAGGTGGGAGGGGGAGGAGAAAGCTGGGGACTGAATGGAGAAAAGGTGGATTGGAAAGGAGGGTTATATGATATGGGACACGCTCTGCTTGTTAGATGAATGCACTGCCAGAAATTTTGGGTTTAAAGACAGTATTAAAAGTGTATTTGAAGTATCCATACCAATGTACTCTTATGAAGGTATATTGGTAGCAATAAATCCATCTAATAGAAGGGGAGACAGGTAAATTACCATCAATATTTCCATTAATTTAATATACCGTATGTATATACTGTATATATATATATACTATATAATATATATATATATATATATATATATATATATATATATATATATATATATATATATATATATATATATATATATACCTCCGGACATTGGTTAAAAGACTGTAGATTCAACCTCTCAACATGGTGAAGTCAAGAGGTCTTATTGCAGATGGCGACTGAGACATCGAGACAGTTTGAGCACTCTAACCGAGTCGGCTCGTTCGAGGCCTAACTTCGTAGACCTACGACGCCTGGTAAGCTTCTTGTGGCCCATTGCAACTCTGACTTCTCGAAGCTCCATCGCCACTGTCTCGCTGTCTCATCTCACAATCTATGACACTTCTCTCTCAAACACCACCTATTCAGCTCTTTATTCATCAGGCACTGCCTCCAATAACGAAGATGCCATAGAAGAACAAAATAGAGTATATGGAAAATGTAGAAGAAAGGGACAACTATATTCTAATATGCAAAATAATATAAAGGATAGGTCTGTGTGAAATACAAATAGCAATGAAGAAGTTGGTTAATAGGCTAGCTAGAAAAGCGATGCCATTCAATATACAGTAACTTATACTAAATTTATAGATAAAGATTACTTATATTTTATGAATGGAGGATGCCTTTAGGCACATGGACCTTTTTGTTTTATCTGTGTTTTTCCTTCCTCCATTCATTGTCTCTTAAAAAAAAAAAAAAAAAAAAAAAATATGAAGAACAAATATATTAATTGGATAAGAAAAAGGAGCCACATAATAAAATAAGAGGCCTTACTAGAAGACATATCTCCGCCATCGGTGCAAACTAGAGCAAGTGTCGTGTTGGTCCAAAGCTATATACTGTTTACTCACAGACAGACAGACAAACAAACATACAAATAGAAGAACAGACAGACAGACATATAAACAAATGACAGATAAACAAACAGACATACAGATAAACAAACAGACAGATAAACAAACATACATACAACCAAACTGACATACAGACAAACAGACAGACGAACAAAAAGACAAGACAGACAGACAGATAAACAAACAGACGATAAACAAACAGACACACATGCAAATAAATAGATAGGCAGACGAACAAAGAAACAGACGAACAAACAGACAAACAAACAAACAGACGAACAAACAGACAAACAAACATACAGACGAGCAAACAGACAGCAAACACACAGACAAACAGACAGACGAACAAACAAACAGACAGATAATGATCAAGTGACTGGATTAGAGAGGGTTATTTGATTGATTGAGTACAAACTATCAGCCGCATTAACAGCAAAGGTCAGTACAAGGAATCTGAAAACAAAAATAAATAAAAACAACAACATAAAAAAAATAATATATAAATGGGTTGAAAAAACAAATAAATGGACTAAAAGTAGAACATGGGAATGGGAGGTGGAGTTCCGCAAGGTGAATCAGGAACCCTTAACTGTTTTGTCTCTGAACAGGGGAAAACGGTGTCATATAGTTTGATGTATTCATATCCTGCTGCGTGGGAGAGAGAGAGAGAGAGAGAGAGAGAGAGAGAGAGAGAGAGAGAGAGAGAGAGAGAGAGAGAGAGAGAGAGAGAGAGAGGTAGGGGGAGGAGGAAGAGGTGCAGGCATGAACACAGAGAAGACAAAGGTATTTTAACAATAAAAAGGTCATACATATTAACTAATGAATTAATACATTTCCACGAGTATGTAACTAGATACTGTAGGTGTGTGACCACATGTCAGACTATGGGTATGTATAATTATAAGCTATATACAGTCGTCAGCGTATGCTAATTAGTATGTCTGAACCTTTAAGGGGGTACTGCTTGTTTGTTGGTCTATACATTTAGTTATTAATATATTTTTGAGTTTTCTCCCTAGATCTCCATCTAGCTTTAAGAAAACACCCCCTAGAATCCCTTTCAAGATAATTTTGTACATTTTTCGGTAGAAATATTTCGACTTCTTTAAAAATTACAGGCTCGCTATCGCGGAAAAAAATCGACACCTAAATGGCACGAAAGGTCTTAATATTGACAAAGAAATGGAGCAAAAGATCTCAAAATCGCCAAACTAACAAAATGTCTAAATTAATATGCTAAACATGAGGGAGAAGGGGGTCCAGAAAAAGCGACTACCTCCCCCAAGTTTGGAAGTATGTAAGTATGTGGCCTAGATATAAGACATTGCGTTGACTCGTTTGTATTCGAAATTTATTTAAATATGTTGCATCGCCATTTATGCTCTTGACTACAACAATACAATGAACTAATGGTCACAAGGTTAGTAGACAAAGAGAACACTGGAAGTTACAAATACAAAGAGAGTAGAAAAAGACAGAATTTTAATAAAAGTTTATTTTGAAAAAAGCAAGCAAATAGATAGCATCTAATCTATCTATCTATCTATCTATCTATCTATCTATCTCTCTCTCTCTCTCTCTGAATGTTGTTTCGTTTCATCGCCCTTGTCCACATGGCTGTCGTTCTCTATCTAAATATTACGTACAGCTTTCTCTGGAAACCGGATAGAGTACAGTTTATCTACATTATATCTATATAAGAATTAATGCATCTATACATTCAATATGCTTGTCATTATTATAATTATTACTATATTTAATTGTTTAAGTTTTGTATATTTCTTATTTATATATTGTATGTAGCCTACTTATATATATACTATCTATCTATCTATTGCCTGACGCCGTGATCCCCGAAGGGGTGGCCACGAACGAACCGCCCCCATGCACCTCTGTCCCCAGTCAGTCGACGCCCCTCCCCCCAACCAGCACCGCCTTCGTTCATGTACTTCCTCACTCCATCCTTCCACCTCATATTCGGTCTACCTCTCCCCCTCTGTCCCTCCACCTCGCTCTCGTACACCCTCTTAGTCATTCTCTCGCTTTCCATACGTTCCATATGGCCGAACCATCTCAAGTTGTTCCTTTTCACACTTTCCAGCACATCTACCTCCACACCACACCTCCTTCTTACTTCCTCATTAGTCTGTCTATCCCTCCATGTAACTCCGCACGCACTCCTTAAGTAATTAATTTCCACTGCTCTCACTCTTGGTCTGAGTCTCTCAACCAACGTCCATGCTTCGCTTCCGTAAGTCAGTGTCGGGATTACCACACTGTCATGCAAGGACTGCTTCACTTCCATACTGACCACCCTATTTCTTGTTACTGCTTTTAGCGTTCCTACAACCCTCTTCCCCTGTTGTACCCTCTCCCGCACCTCTTCATCCATAGTCCCATCTTTACTCAACACACTGCCCAGATACTTAAAAGAGTTGACGATCTCCATAGCCTGACCGTTCAGCTTCACCTCACACTCTGTGACTTCACCCCTTTCGAAGACCATAACCTTGCTCTTCCCCGTATTTTAACATTGGCAGATGAAGTTTAACATTGACAAATGCAAGGTATTAAAGATAGGGAAGATGCAAACAAATGTTAAATATAAACTAGCTAATTTAGAATTAGAAAATTCAGACTGCGAGAAAGATCTAGGTGTGTTTGTTAGCAATGATTTGAAGCCTAGAAAACAGTGTATAGGCGTTCGTAATAAGGCAAACAGGATTCTCGGGTTCATCTCTAGGAGTGTGAGTAACAGAACTGCTGATGTTATCTTAAAACTTTACTTGTCATTAGTGAGACCCCATATGGATTATGCTGTCCAATTTTGGTGTCCTTATTACAGAATGGACATAGATTCATTGGAGAGAGTACAGCGTAGAATGACAAAAATGATCCATAATATTAGAAATCTTCCGTATGAAGAAAGGTTGAAGAAATTAGGTTTACATTCGTTAGAGAGACGCAGAGTTAGAGGGGATATGATAGAGGTGTTCAAGTGGGTTAGTGGGATTAACAAAGGGGACATGACAAATGTACTAAAGCTCAGTGATAGCGAAAGAACTCGTACCAATGGTTTCAAATTAGATAAATTTCGTTTCAGAAAAGATATAGGCAAATATTGGTTTGGTAACAGAGTTGTAGATGGGTGGAATGGACTACCAAGTGCTATAGTGGGATCTAAAACTGTAGGGAGCTTTAAGATAAAATTGGATAAGCATATGGACGAGAAGGGTTGGGTGTGAAGGGGGATCAGCCGGGTTGGGGCAATCAGCGCTCTGCAGACCCCCATAATCCTGCGTTAATCTCTAACCGTTTTGGTAGGATGATCCTCAGGGTATTAGAGTGTTGAGCCTATAATTGGGCTTTGTAATTGATTTGGGGTTGTGTGGGACAGGGATCTGCCTTGCTTAGGCCAATCGGCTTTCTGCAGACTCCCATTTTCTTATGTTCTTATGTTCTTATTTACCTTCAAATTCCGTTTTTCGCACACTGTTCCAAACTCATTTACCAGACCCTGCAACTCCCATTCATTATCACTCATCAGAACTGTATCATCCGCAAACAGCAGTATAGGTAGCTATACTATACTATATATATATATATATATATATATATATATATATATATATATATATAATATTATATATATATATATTTCTTTTACCGTATATATTTTGTTCTTATTTATATATATTTTTGTTTTTATTTGTAATAATATTATTATTATTTTATTTCTATTTTATTTGTATTTGTATTTGTTTTTTGAGGAGATGTCACCACCAACTTTTGGGTGTTGATTAATTTTTTGGGATACTGAATTGATTTTTTTTTTTTTTTTTTTTTTTTTGGGGGGGGGGTACATAATAGGGACAACACGAAACACAACAGAAAACAATGAACACATAAAAAACAAAATACAAATTATGCATATCCATCACTGCAAAACAGGGGAACACAATAATTTGCAACAAATTGCTTTTGAATGGATTTATGAACATATATTTTACTTTTTAAGTGCTTGTTCTGAAGTCAAATATTCCTTCTATTATAATATGTTCTGGTTCAACCTACATTACTATTGTTGGTGATTTCCAAAAGGTTTCCAATCAACAATGACCTTCAATTTTATCTGTTAACAAAGTATACGGCCAATTTCGTATGCTAGTTATAGTTCCATATTTGTATACCAGTTTCTAGTTTTTAAATTGCTTTCCCCCCCCTCTCTCTCTCTCTCTCTCTCTCTCTCTCTCTCTCTCTCTCTCTCTCTTTCAACATATGTATTCAATCTGCGTCCAAGCTTTCCCTTTCTTTCCCTAATCACCGCTCTGATCAATGTGAACCGTGTCTTTATAGCATTGTCTAGGTATAGGTTATGTAGTGTGCATGGTAAGTATTCTCTCTCTCTCTCTCTATCTCTCTCTCAAGTAGATTTTGTATTCTTATTATTTTATTTTTGTTTTGTTTACTCGTGTATTTAGAGCATTGTATCTGTATCGTAGTTTGTATCGTACATATTCTCTCTCTCTCTCTCTCTCTCTCTCTCTCTCTCTCTCTCTCTCTCTCTCTCTCATCTGCATTTGTTTTTTATATTCTATGTCTAGTGCGGCGCCTATTAATGGCCAGAAATATAATGTGCATCTTCGCTTTCTCTGTCTATTTATCGTGTAGCTATCAATGTATGCCACTTATGTTCTTTCTCTGTCTATTTATCGTGTATCTATCAATGTATGCCACTTATGTTCTTTCTCTGTCTATTTATCGTGTATCTATCAATGTATGCCACTTATGTTCTTTCTCTGTCTATTTATCGTGTAGCTATCAATGTATGCCACTTATGTTCTTTCTCTGACTATTTATCGTGTAGCTATCAATGTATGCCACTTATGTTCTTTCTCTGACTATTTATCGTGTATCTATCAATGTATGCCACTTATGTTCTTTCTCTGACTATTTATCGTGTAGCTATCAATGTATGCCACTTATGTTCTTTCTCTGACTATTTATCGTGTAGCTATCAATGTATGCCACTTATGTTCTTTCTCTGACTATTTATCGTGTATCTATCAATGTATGCCACTTATGTTCTTTCTCTGTCTATTTACCGTGTAGCTATCAATGTATGCCACTTATGTTCTTTCTTTTTCTGCATTTCACCGTTGTCTTTGTTCTTCTCTTATTCATTCACACACTCTCTCTCATATCATGAATAGCTAGAAGAATGAAAAAAGCCAATACATAATTATGAACAAACTCCTTGCACCTACATTAGTAGCGCATTCATACCATGATTAGAAAACAAACACACATTGAGTTTGAATTGTTGAGGACTGACGTTTGTTGAGGACTGACGTTTGTTGAGGACTGACGTTTGTTGAGGACTGACGTTTGTTGAAAATATCTCCAAGATTTGAATGAAGATGAGTTGGTTAGGTGTGAATAAATTCTGAAATGAGCAAATCTGCATTGTAGCCGAGTTATTGATACGTCACTAATATTAAAACATTGGGTCAGCTTTTGAGAACGAACAGAGGGCGAACAGAACACTCCTTGCTTGCTCAGGTGTATAGTGAATAAAGCAGACCAAGGATTACTCAAGGGGGTTGGGTATAAAGGATGAGTGGAGACAGAATTACGAAATATATCTACAAATCAGAGGTGAAGGGTGTGAGAGGGAGAGGAAAACCAAGGAGTAAATAAAGTGAAAGACGCTTTGACGATCAGGGGTTTCATAAGTTTCCATCAAGTATCGAATAATCGGCGGTAGGTGAAAATAAGACAATAGCCTTTTAATTTGTAACTGCTTGATCAAATGTACGAAAACACTAATAGAGGTATGTGGGTGACCGATAATTGGCTGTATGAAGGTGTTAACTTAATTATAATGTAATATAAAGTGAGCTACAACTACAATACAACATAATAAACCAAATCCATACGTATAAATGTATACATACCTAACACAATAACAAATATAATAACCATTACAGTCAAGCGAGATAGTTCTATTTAATATCAACAAATTTCTAGAAGATATGAAAGAACATCACTCTCCAAATTAAAGGCATACACCCTCATGTTTAGTCCAAATATCTGTTTTAGATTTTAAGATGTTCTCCCCACTAATTTAGTGATTTTAAGACCTTTCGCCCCATTTAAGCCGTTTGTGTCATTTAGGTGTCGATTTTTGCTGGCGAGCGATGGAGACCCTGAAATGTATTAGGAACCTGCCTTTGGCCGGGACGTTTTCTACCGCAAAATGTACAACTTTATCTCGAAGTTGAGTCTTGGGAGTGTTTCTTTGAGCTTGATGAAGATGTAGGGAGAAAAGAAATAAAAATACTGTACATAAATAAATAAATAAATAAACAAATACATAATAGATAATAAATAAATAAATAGATAAATAGATAAATAAATAAATAGATAAATAAATAAACAAATACATAATAGATAATAAATAAATAAATAAATAAATAGATAAATCAATAAATAGATAAATAAACAAACAAATACATATATAATTAATAAAAACAAAAAATACATAACTATTCAAAACTTCGACATGGTTTGAAAATACTAAAATAGTGTACCATATTCATCAATATTATAAAGGTAATATTCTTTGACTGTGCAATTCGAATAAATACTTTTTTTTAGAAACAAACATAACATGTTAGAAAGGCTATATAGCAATTATCAATTGACCACTTGCGAGTTTTAGGCTATATGAAAGTTGGAGCCGTAAACATCGATATTAAGCAGAGATGCAATCAAAATGTAGGTTTCTGATGGATAAAAAGTATGTTGAATTGTCTTATGAGTATTTTTAAATGAACTACCAGCTGGCAATTCTGCTAAATATCGATGCCTAAAGCTCTAACTACCTTATAGCCTGAAGCTCGCCAGTGGTAAATTTACAGACATTATCGTAAACCAACACAAACAGCAAGTGAAAGTCAATCCTGCCACAAACAAAAACAAGATATTAGTACTTCAACGGGATAAAAAACAAACACACACAAAAAACGTGGTTACAACATGGCGACCTTGACCGTGAAAGTTACATTTAAATTACCGGACAGCAAAAACCCAAGCAAAAACATCAGAGACAAGAAAAATTTGTTGAAAAAACTCGGTATAAGACGTGGGAAAAAGGTTGTTTGACGAGCTAGTGAATGGCTGTAGTCTATCGGCAGATACATGACTGGCTGGGAGGAAGGGAAGGATATATAAACACACACATATATTCACATATTTCCACTCATATTTAAACATTATCTTGCTAACACGAGTAAACAAACACACTAATATTTATCGCGAGTGTCCTAGTCCGTGGAAGCAAGATAATTGATGTATGTATATACAGTATATATATATATATATATATATATATATATATATATATATATACAGTATATATATATATATATATATATATATATATATATATATATATATATATATATATATATATATAGAGAGAGAGAGAGAGAGAGAGAGAGAGAGAGAGAGAGAGAGAGACAGAGACTGAGACTGAGAGAGAGAGAGAGAGAGAGCATCTAAGAACTGTACAGCTCCCAACAGAGATCATTATTACCAAGCTACTTTTGATTATGCTGTTATAGTTGAAGATCTACATGCTATTAAGGGGGAAGGGGCTGTTTTTTATGGCCCCCTTTTTCATCGTGTTTATCCCCATTGATTTTTAGATTTTAAGACGTTTGGCCCATCAGTTTGGCGATTTTAAGATTTTACACCCCATTTCTTTGTCAATATTAAGACCTTTGGTGCCATTTAGGTGTCAACTTTTTTCCTGGCGAGCGATAGCGAGCCTGTAATTTCAGTACAAACCCTTAACCCCTTCTGTACCGGCGACGTATTTATAACTTCATTCTAGCTACTATTAGACGATTGCATTAGGTTTACAAAGGAACTCCTGTAATTAAGAGGTTTCAAACTATCTCACTTAACCCTTTTTACGACCACAGATCCTTCTTTAAACTGTACAAAATCGTCTAAATATACCTACATTAAAAAGACGTCACCGGTACAGAAGGGGTTAAGCCGCTGTCACACGAGCACTTTTTCCGGCAAGTGTCGATGAGCAAGTTATTTTTCGTAATAGTTTGTGGTATTTTCGCATTGGAATCGACAACTAGACTGGATGTCTATGATTTTATAACATTGAAATAATACGTAACATTACTTAAGGGGGTAGTGCTTGGTTTTTGGTCTATGTATATATTAATATATTTATTTTTTGATAGTCCTCGCTAGACCTCTATCAATCTTAAAATAGCACCCCCTAGACCGCCATTCAAGATAAATGTTTACATTTTTCGGCAGAAAAATTTCCCGGCCAAAGGGCGGTTCCTTCTAAAATTACAGGCTCGCTATCGTGCGCCAGGAAAAAATTGACACCTAAAGGGCACGAAAGGTATTAACATTGACGAAGAAATGGGGCAAAAGGTTTTAAAATCGACAAACTAACAGCACGAAAATTTTAAAACCTCAAAACTAATATGCTAAACATGAGGGAGAAGGGGGTCCATATAAAGCGAATACTACCCCCCTTAAGAAGATGCCAGACCACAATTATTGCCGGAAAAAGAGCTCGTGTGACTCCGGGGAATGTTGTTGCTGGAGGGAGGTATATGTGATTATATATGTAAATGAAAGATTGTATGTGTGTGTTTTCGTGTTAGCGTATAATTATCCGTGTTCGGACTGTCTGTGTTGTGTGTAGTGAGCGTGCTTTGATACTAATAAGTTTCCCATTTAAGTACGTTTTCTACAATGACGACTATAAAAGAAAACTAAGATTAAAGCGCTAACTATCATAGAATCCTGAGCCACAGCCACTGATCTTACATTTCGAATCCCATTACGCCATCAAACAGTACACTAGGATGATGCGTACATGTGTAATTATCCGTGTTTGCACTGTGTGTGTTGTGTGTAGCGTGCGTGTTATGATACTAATAAGCTTCCCAAATTAAGTACGTTTTCTTCAATGACAACTATTATTATGTTCCTTCCAACAACCAACTATACTCCTAAAATCGATTAATGAAATTTACAAACACATGTGGCAGTCCGTGGATTCGAATCCAGGATGCTCACACCGAAAATCAACACCTTATGCATCGCACCACGTAGACAGTTAAAGAATGGTGGACACTGCCTACGATTTATTATGCAACTTCGAATCCTGCATATCAATCTAAGCATGTACACACATCCCAACTGCAACTCACGTAGGCTATGCATATGTGAATGGAAAGAGCAATTAATGGGGCCTTAACCACTAGGGAAGTCCTCTCGATAAATTACCCCTGAACCAATATCAATTATTATGTTCCTTCCAACAACCAACTATACTCCTAAAATCGATTAATGAAATTTACAAAGAATTTATAAAAGATTTATAAAAAATTTATAAAAGAAAACTAAGATTAAAGCGCCATCATAGAATCCTGAGCCACAGCTAGTGGTCTTACATTTTGAATCCCATTACGCCATCAAACAGTGCACTAGGATGATGCGTACATGTGTAATTATCCGTGTTCGCACTGTGTGTGTTGTGCGTAGCGTGCGTGTTATGATACTAATAAGTTTCCCATTTAAGTACGTTTTCTTCAATGATAACTATGAAAGAAAACTAAGATTAAAGCGCTAACTATCATAGAATCCTGAGCCACAGCCACTGGTCTTACATTTCGAATCCCATTACGCCATCAAACAGTACACTAGGATGATGCGTACATGTAAGTTATAAGTATACGTTCACGCATAAGCACACGCTTACACTCTCAAATACACACCTTTTCAGCTACATCACTAATTCCACAGTGTTGAGACATGTACTGTGCTGGGGAGTGGATAAAACAAGACTAATTAGGTTCGCAATAGGCTACATTCGCGGTTATCAATTCAGATACTTTCTGAAACCTCGAAAACTTTAAAGAAACCTCCAAAATACAAATATCCGGGTAGGAATTAATAAATGTAATCAACCGAAACAGCTACGAAAATGCATGTATCAGCATTAATGATCGCAATTGAACATGTACAATTATAAGCTCACACAAACACACACACTCACACATACGAAACTCTTCAGGTTCATCGTTCCCCAAGTGTTGGGGCTTGTACTGAAGGGTGAATAAAAATATAAATAATTGGCTGTATGAAGGTGTTAACTTAATTATAATGTAATATAAAGTGAGCTACAACTACAATACAACATAATAAACCAAATCCATACGTATAAATGTATACATACCTAACACAATAACAAATATAAAAACCATTACAGTCAAGCGAGATAGTTCTATTTAATATCAACAAATTTCTAGAAGATCGGAAAGAACATCACTCTCCAAATTAAAGGCATACACCCTCATGTTTAGTCCCAATATCTGTTTTAGATTTTAAGATGTTCACCCCACTAGTTTAGTGATTTTAAGACCTTTCGCCCCATTTAAACCGTTTGTGTCATTTAGGTGTCGATTTTTGCTGGCGAGCGATGGAGACCCTGAAATGTATTAGGAACCTGCCTTTGACCGGGACGTTTTCTACCGCAAAATGTACAACTTTATCTCGAAGTTGAGTCTTGGGAGTGTTTCTTTGAGCTTGATGAAGATGTAGGGAGAAAAGAAAATACTGTACATAAATAAATAAATAAATAAACAAATACATAATAGATAATAAATAAATAAATAAATAGATAAATAGATAAATAAATAAATAGATAAATAAACAAACAAATACATATATAATTAATAAAAACAAAAAATACATAACTATACAAAACTTCGACATGGTTTGAAAATACTAAAATAGTGTACCATATTCGTCAATATTATAAAGGTAATATTCTTTGACTGTGCAATTCGAATAAATACTTTTTTTTAGAAACAAACATAACATGTTAGAAAGGCTATATAGCAATTATCAATTGACCACATGCGAGTTTTAGCCTGTATGAAAGTTGGAGCCGTAAAAATCGATATTAAGCAGAGATGCAATCAAAATGTAGGTTTCTGATGGATAAAAAGTATGTTGAATTGTCTTATGATATGAACTACCAGCTGGTAATTCTGCTAAATATCGATGCCTAAAGCTCTAACTGCCTTATAGCCTGAAGCTCGCCAGTGGTAAATTTACAGACATTACGTAAACCAACAAAAACAGCAAGTGAAAGTCAATCCTGCCACAAACAAAAACAAGATATTAGTACTTCAACGGGATAAAAAACAAACACACAAAAAACGTGGTTACAACATGGCGACCTTGACCGTGAAAGTTAAATTTAAATTACCGGACAGCAAAAACCCAAGCAAAAACATCAGCGACAAGAAAAATTTGTTGAAAAAACTCGGTATAAGACGTGGGAAAAAGGTTGTTTGACGAGCTAGTGAATGGCTGTAGTCTATCGGCAGATACATGACTGGCTGGGAGGAAGGGAAGGATATATAAACACACACATATATTCACATATTCCCACTCATATTTAAACATTATCTTGCTAACACGAGTAAACAAACACACTAATATTTATCGCGAGTGTCCTAGTCCGTGGAAGCAAGATAATTGATGTATGTATATACAGTATATATATATATATATATATATATATATATATATATATATATATATACAGTATATATATATATATATATATATATATATATATATATATATATATATAGAGAGAGAGAGAGAGAGAGAGAGAGAGAGAGAGAGACAGAGACAGAGACTGTGTGAGAGAGAGAGAGAGCATCTAAGAACTGTACAGCTCCCAACAGAGATCATTATTACCAAGCTACTTTTGATTATGGTATTATAGTTGAAGATCTACATGCTATTAAGGGGGAAGGGGCTGTTTTTTATGGCCCCCTTTTTCATCGTGTTTATCCCCATTGATTTTTAGATTTTAAGACGTTTGGCCCATCAGTTTGGCGATTTTAAGATTTTACACCCCATTTCTTTGTCAATATTAAGACCTTTGGTGCCATTTAGGTGTCAACTTTTTTCCTGGCGAGCGATAGCGAGCCTGTAATTTCAGTACAAACCCTTAACCCCTTCTGTACCGGCGACGTATTTATAACTTCATTCTAGCTACTATTAGACGATTGCATTAGGTTTACAAAGGAACTCCTGTAATTAAAAGGTTTCAAACTATCTCACTTAACCCTTTTTACTACCACAGATCCTTCTTTAAACTGTACAAAATCGTCTAAATATACCTACATTAAAAAGATGTCACCGGTACAGAAGGGGTTAAGCCGCTGTCACACGAGCACTTTTTCCGGAAAGTTTCGATGAGCAAGTTATTTTTCGTAATAGTATGTGGTATTTTCGCATTGGAATCGACAACTAGACTGGATGTCTATGATTTTATAACATTGAAATAATACATAACATTACTTAAGGGGGTAGTGCTTGGTTTTTGGTCTATGTATTTATTAATATATTTATTTTTTTGAGATTCCTCGCTAGACCTCCATCAATCTTAAAATAGCACCCCCTAGACCCCCATTCAAGATAAATGTTTACATTTTTCGGCAGAAAAATTTCCCGGCCAAAGGGCGGTTCCTTCTAAAATTACAGGCTCGCTATCGTGCACCAGGAAAAAATTGACACCTAAAGGGCACGAAAGGTATTAACATTGACGAAGAAATGGGGCAAAAGGTTTTAAAATCGACAAACTAACAGCACGAAAATTTTAAAATCTCAAAACTAATATGCTAAACATGAGGGAGAAGGGGGTCCATATAAAGCGAATACTACCCCCTTAAGAAGATGCCAGACCACAATTATTGCCGGAAAAAGAGCTCGTGTGACACCGGCTTAACACTCTGGGGAATGTTGTTGCTGGAGGGAGGTATATGTGATTATATATGTGAATGAAAGATTGTATGTGTGTGTTTTCGTGTTAGCGTATAATTATCCGTGTTCGGACTATCTGTGTTGTACGTAGTGAACGTGCTTTGATACTAATAAGTTTCCCATTTAAGTACGTTTTCTACAATGACGACTATAAAAGAAAACTAAGATTAAAGCGCTAACTATTATAGAATCCTGAGCCACAGCCACTGATCTTACATTTCGAATCCCATTACGCCATCAAACAGTACACTAGGATGATGCGTACATGTGTAATTATCCGTGTTTGCACTGTGTGTGTTGTGTGTAGCGTGCGTGTTATGATACTAATAAGCTTCCCAAATTAAGTACGTTTCCTTCAATGACAACTATAAAAGAAAATTAAGATTAAAGCGCTATCATAGAATCCTGAGCCACAGCTAGTGGTCTTACATTTTGAATCCCATTACGCCATCAAACAGTACACTAGGATGATGCGTACATGTGTAATTATCCGTGTTCGCACTGTGTGTGTTGTGTGTAGCGTGCGTGTTATGATACTAATAAGTTTCCCATTTAAGTACGTTTTCTTCAATGACAACTATGAAAGAAAACTAAGATTAAAGCGCTAACTATCATAGAATCCTGAGCCACAGCCACTGGTCTTACATTTCGAATCCCATTACGCCATCAAACAGTGATGATGCGTACATGTAAGTTATAAGTATACGTTCACGCATAAGCACACGCTTACACTCTCAAATACACACCTCTTCAGCTACATCACTAATTCCACAGTGTTGAGACATGTACTGTGTTGGGGAGTGGATAAAACAAGACTAATTAGGTTCGCAATAGGCTACATTCGCGGTTATCAATTCAGATACTTTCTGAAACCTCGAAAACTTTAAAGAAACCTCCAAAATACAAATATCCGGGTAGGAATTAATAAATGTAATCAACCGAAACAGCTACGAAAATGCATGTATCAGCATTAATGATCGCAATTGAACATGTACAATTATAAGCTCACACAAACACACACACTCACACATACGAAACTCTTCAGGTTCATCGTTCCCCAAGTGTTGGGGCTTGTACTGAAGGGTGAATAAAAATATAAATAAAGTGTTTCAAATTAAGCACCCAACGCCTCGCCTGCCACCAACACTGCAAACCACAGTCATTCCAACCCCTTCTCTGTCCTACCTCCCGGTTTGTCCTTCCTCTCTCTCTCACTCTCAACACAAGTTTTTCAGCCGATCCAGGTCAAGGAGCAGAAGAGTGAAACAAGTGGGGATTATCAAAACGTCGGGTTCATGATGGACTCTGGAGGCAATCAAAAACTGAAAGCAAGCCTAAAGAAAGAGTCTAATGCGATGATACTTCCGGTAGATAGCACATTTAAAAACAAAAACAAATATTAACACAGGCCCGGTGAAATGGAAACAATATGTGATTAGGTGGTATGGTTCCTTACCACCGCCTCCACTCCTCCCCTTCCATATTTGTTACCACCCCCACCCTCCTTATTCCCTTTTCCCCCTTTCTCCCTTCTTTTCTCCCCTCCTCATCTATCCAATATTTTCCCTCCCCCACTGCCTATAAATTGTCTCTCCCAAATCAAACATCTGATCCACGCACCCTCTTCCCCTCCTAAAACCGCAACTTCCGTACACTTTATTATCCTCTCTATCAACACCCTGCCATACAGCTTTCCAACCACTGATAATAAATTAATACCTCTATAACTTGAACACTCCTGCTTATCTCCCTTCCCCTTGTACAACCGTACAATACGTGCACTCTTCCAGTCTATTGGTACCCTTGACACCACAAAGCACACATGTTCTCACCAACCAATCTATTATCACATCTCGACCCTTCTTTATACACTCCTCAGCAATACCATCCAAACCTTCTGCTTTTCCCGCTCTCATTTGTTTCACTGCTTCTTTCACCTCATTTTCCTCAATCCTTTCATTCATTCCCTGCCACCTGGATGGCCTGGGTAACCTATCTCCATCAACCACTGCTTCAATCACTGCTTCTCTTCCATCTATTGCATTTAGCAAAGATTAAAAATACTCGACATATCTTTTCCTCACTGAAACTGGTTCCACTAGTAATTCTCCATTTGCATCTTACTCTGACTCTTTCCTCTGTTATCCTCCTTTCCTTACCCTATTTACCTCCTTCCAGAACATCTTTTTTCGTTCTTCAAAATTCTCACTCAACCTTTGACCCCACCTTTCGTTTGCGTCTTTTTTCGCTTCTCTAATTTTCCGTTTTGCCATTCTCCTTTTCTCCTTGTATCTCTCCCATACCTCAACACTACCATCCTGTAAAACCCTCTCACAACACTGTCTCTTCTCCTCAACTGCCATTCTCACCGTATCATTCCACCACTCGCTTCCCTTCCTGATACCTCTGCCTCCCACTTTCCTTTAACCGCATACTACCTCTGCACTTGCTTTCACTCCTTCCTTAAACTGTTGCCATTCAACCTCTATTTCTCTCTCTTCCATCTCTCTCACTTCCATCCACTTTTCATTTAGTCTTTCCTTGTACTAGCTCCCTCTCTTTTGCACTCTTTTCTAAATCACTAACTTTTATTACCTCTCTTACTTCACGCTTGTCTCTCATTCTCCTATAACTCCTAACTCTTAGCTTTCCCTCCACCAGGTAATGATCCGACATACCCTCCACCTTACCTCTCAGCCCATTCACATCCAGCAGTCTACACAATCTTTCCCTTGTCACCAGCACATAATCCATCATTGCCCTCTTTACAATCTCTCTGTGCCATTGGATTCAGCGGGTGAAAGTGTACTTGTGGTAGAAATTTGAGCAAAATCTACACATAAATAACCTGTCTATGGGTGATTTAGAAGTTTTCAAAATCATTGGATTCAGCTGGTGAAAGTGTACTTGTGGTAGAGATTTGAGCAAAATCCATACATAAAATAGCCGGTCTATGGGTGATTTAGATATTTTCAAAATCAAAATCAAAATTAGGCCTATTGGGCCTATAAAATTATCTAAATCCAAACATTTATATACCACTGGAAACGCAACGACGAGACAAATCCATATATACCCTTGAAAACACAAAATTCGAACATGACCTGCCAAGGTACTCGGTTTCCCCTGGAGTGTTTTCAAATAATATTGTTTGATTCTGGGCGAATTGCTAGTCGAAAATGGAATCTACGACCACGTATTGAAACTGTTGAGCGAGAGAAATCGAATGGCACAAAGTAGAATTAATTTGGACTATTAGTTTGGGCTACAGAAGACTTTTAAAGTTGAAAACGAATCCATACATACCCTTGAAAACACAAAATTCGAACATGACCTGCCAAGGTACTCGGATTCGCCTGGACCCCCAAGTGTTTTCAAAACATATTGTTTGATTCCGGGAGAATGGCTGGTCAAAAATGAAATCTATGACCATGTAAGGAAGCTGTTAGGCGAGAGCATTCGAATGGCATCAAGTAGAATTAATTTGGACTATTAGTTTGGGCTACAGAAGACTTTTAAAGTTGAATAAGTGCTCATTTCGGGCATTTCTGGAGGTCAAATCAAAACAAAATTCTAAAGTTCTGGTCCGATTTTAATTCTGTTTGTGCCATTGGATTCAACGGGTGAAAGTGTACTCGTGGTAGAAATTTGAGCAAAATCCATACATAAATAACCCGTCTATGGGTGATTTAGGAGTTTTCAAAATCAAAATCAAAATTAGGCCTATTGGGCCTACAAATGGTTTAAATCCAAACATTTACATACCGTTGGAATCGCAACGACGAGACGAATCCATATGTATCCTTCAAAACACAACATTCGGATAATCTTCAAGTACACTACATCCGCCTTATTCGAAACAATTTATTTGGGAAAATAGGGACCAATAGACTCGCCATATTTTTCTCATTATAGTCTGCATGGAGGAATTTCGTTATCGACACTTGAAAAACCCCGATTTCACAGAAAAATACACCAAAAATCTGACAAAGATGTCAAATAGCGGGGGGGTGCGGGCGGCAGCCCCACACCCATAATACTAGGATAGGTTAGGTAAGGTTGTTAGGTTAGGCTAATGTCTTTTCAAAGGGATATAGGCTAGTAAACACTAGGATAGCCTATACCTGGTCAGAGGTAAGAAGAAGAGTCCTGCTGCAGTCTCCTTGAATGCTACCATAATTCGAACATGACCTACCAAGGTACTTGGTTTCGCCTGGACTAAGCCAAGTGTTTTCAAATAATATTGTTTGATTCTGGGCGAATGGCTGGTCGAAAATGGAATCTACGACCACGTATGGAAGCTGTTGGGCGAGAGAAATCTAATGGCACCAAGTAGAATTAATTTGAACTCTTAGTTTGGGCTACAGAAGACTTTAAAGTTGAAAAAGTGCTAATTTCTGTCGTTTCTGGAGGTCAAATCAACACGAAATTCTAAAATACTGGTCCGATTTTAGTTATGTTTGTGCCATTGGATTTAGCGGGTGAAAGTGTACTTGTGGTAGAAATTTGAGCAAAATCCATAAATAAATAACCCGTGTAGGGGTGATTTAGAAGTTTTCAAAATAGGTCAGGTTAGGTTAGGTTAGATTAGGTTAGGATTAGGTTAAGTTAGGTTAGGTTAGGTAAGGTTAGGTTCTTTATCTTTCTTTCTTTCTCTCTCTTTCATTCTGTTTTTTTCGCTCTTTATATTTTTATCTCTCTTTGATTTCTCATTCTTTTTTTATCTTTCTTTCTTTCTCTCTTTTGATCTTTCTTTCTTTCTCTCTTTTGAGACAACAAATTCTATACAAAATCACAAACAATCTAGTAGACATAGACAAAGACACATATTTACACCCTACAAACATACGATCCACAAGAGGCAGCCTCTACCGAAAATACCACACATACCAGGCAAGCACCGACATATTTGGGTAATCATTTTTTTCCCCGCAGCATCCTTGGGTGGAATCTCCTTCCATCTCATATAGTCAAGTTAACAGTCCCACTCTTGATAGTTTTAAAGCTAGGATCACCCAAAAAAAAATCTCCTTATCCTCATCCTCATCCTTTCCATTAGCCCCGTAACTCCCCGCATATCATGCTACCCGTGTGCAGCCCTCTGCGGGTCCCCAAGCTAAAGTGTTAAAGCTAAAGTACGTACGGTATAAGGATTCATACACAAGCATGTCACTAATATATTATTTATATTAAGGTGGCGAGCCTTTTCTGAATAATTATCGTTAAAACATATTTTCATATGATCTTCTGAGTAAATAGATTCCATATGTGTCTTCAAATATTAAAAACAAAAATGTGACATAAAAACAAAGCTATAGAAAACACAGATCATTATATCCTATATGTGATCTAAAATACATATTGTCCTTCTCACCTTCACAGTTGTCCTGTTTATCTTTCGATTCAGGACAAGACATCGAAACTGGTTCTTGATTATAGGAGATGAGCACACATAAGCTGACAAAGTAGTTTTCCAATAACTCCGCCTCATAGTTGCTAAAACAAATAGTCAACGAAGTCAGTGAGCAACATACACACTTCTAAAATGGCTTGGTTCTGCTGTCTTGCTCTAATCAACTTTAACGATGATGTTCTTGTCAACAAGGAACTTTTGTCTATGAATAACATGTCTGCTTTAATATATGTAACTCCCATGTCATTTCGGAAGATAAATCCGTATTGCACTAATTTACGAAAGTTTAGCAGGTAGAGGGTTAATAATTGTTCACGATTGTCAATGAAATAATATTATATAATACAATATAAAGAATGGACCAACAGTAGCACCGTGTAGCTCGCACGCTAGTATTTGTAAAACTGTCGGATCATCATTTCGGATTCTCATCTGACCAGATCATAGAGTACAGAAGGATAGAGAGGAAAGAGAGACTTCGCAAATCTGTAAATAGTGATCCACGCGTTCGATAGATGGCAGCACGATCGCAAAGGAAAATGGGAGGGACCCCATTAATTCGTAATAATCCCTACCTTGTACTAATAACGCTATTAATAATCAAGTGAAAGTTATCCAGAGACTCTGTAGACATGACAGAGTTAAATAGACATAAGTAGAGGCTACTGTAAAGGCCGATCATCGTGAAATTGTCGTCATTATGAGGAGGTTCACAAGCAATCCTCCTCCAACCCCCGCCATTGTTGTTGTGAGATTCGGGAGTTGCCAACGTCAAACATGCTGGGACAAAATATCCCTAGACGTCATAAGTATAACCTAAGAACTTATTTCGTGTAAATGTCCAGGGGCCGGATACTCAAAACTGTATTAACTTGGGGCCCTTAGGACTTCCTAACTGACTTAGGGCTCCCTAAGATATGAACAGGTTAGGACAACTTATCTCGTGTCTTAAGTTGTATACTCAAACACAATTTAGGATGTCCTATCCTGTTCCTAAATGGTTAGGAACTCCCAAATTGTCCTAAATTATCTAGGGTGCCCTATGTTGTTCAGCCAATCACGGGGCTCCATATATCCCATTGTTTGGGTGGATCAACCAATCACGGGACAATAATATCAGCTGATAAAAATAAACAAACGCCACTGTAGCAGAGAGAGCTACCCAGCTGTTGTATTACCTTATTTTGTGCTTATGTATCTACAGTATACAGTATATATATATAATAAATCGTGCAATATCCTATATTTAACCCATAACAAAGGCCCATTTACATTGTTTATAGTAGGTCAATAGGCTATTAGGTTCTGCTAGGTTATATTTGACCATGAACTCAATTTGTGTACAGTAGTTTGCAGCATATTAGGCTAAGCGAGTCAAGATTAAGTTAGGATAGGCTATTTTCCCATAAGTCCCATTTATAGTTTGTCACTAGGTTAGGGTAGGGGAAGGAGTATTTTGCCCCCTGATGGCAAAATTATGATGATAATAAGTCATGGGGAGTGAGGGGGGCCATAGCCCCCCCTTAGCCTATTCTTGTTTTCCACGGCAGTCAAACTAGACGGGGACGTGGTCTTGAGTATGAGAGTAGTCTAATCAAGGCAGGTGATACGCCCGAATTCCTCCATCCTTACCTAGGGTAGGTTAAAGTAGGCTAAGTTATCCTAGGTTAGTTTTTTTGGTAAAAGTTGTGTTAGCGGGTGTACCGCCCGCTTTCTTTACATAGTCGCACACTCGCAGTTACATTTGCGTCTAATTTGACTGCTGTTATTTGCCCCTGCTGGTAATATAGGCCTATATGAGGATGACATTGAGTCATGGGGGGTGAGGGGGGCAAAGCCCCCTCACTAACTAATCTCTCCATAAATCAAATCAAATGTATCAACAAGTCCCTCTAGGCCTAGACACCATGCTGTATATATTATTTATATTTGCTTTTTTTAATACCACATTTCCCGATCTTCATAGGCTATAATCCTCCCCACTAGGCTAGTAGGGTTGTATTTTAATATTCTTGGAAAATGGATAAACATGCATGCAATTGCATAATGAAACAACAAACTCATTATTAGAATTGTATAAGGTAGGCTAAGTAAAGATTGTAAATTAAAAATATATATAAGCTAAGCCTAATTTGACCTAGGCTAAACTCAATATCCACCACCCAAAAGGCCAAAACCCCCAGTGTGTGAAGTTACCAATAGCCTATGCTACTTCAAAAAGGTCATGAGCCCCTAAATCCAGTATATTGAGTACATATTACACAAATAATTCCATTATTGAAAGGGTTAATCAAGTAAAATCACAGAAACATAGGTTTGGAGAGTATCCTTTTATTTGGTTGTTTACATAGGCTACATTCTCTCAAGCCTTAAAAAGCGACCAAAACGGTATAAGACCACTAGTTCCATTACAAAATGTCACGTTGTAACCATTAATTACACCAGTTATTTCTATAGCTACCTTAAATGACGATTAAAATAGGCTAGAGTCACTTTGAGGCCCGGAGCCGGCCATATTTAATCCACGCCGAGGTTCTGCCAATGTTTGGAGGCACACCCTAAATAACGGCTCCTACTATCAACTAATTTTCCGCTGTTGTGTGTCGTAAGTCGAGTTAGAGTAGCCCCCGACCTACCCTAAGTCAGGACATCCTTACTGTTCTCGATCTCGATCTCGATTGATAATGTGTAGGGCGCTGGACTTGCGCATATCACACATATAAGGGTATTAGGGTGGAGGATGGGGGGAGCTAAGTGGAGGGTTTATGGTGTGTGTGTGATGTGGGCGAAATGTTAGTTTATTCTGTGTTTGAATGTGTCTAATGTAGGGCTATTTATTGTATATTCTGGGAGACTGTTCCAATCCCGTATGGTTCGTGGAAAGAATGAGTGTTTGTAGAAGTCAGTATTAGTGTGGTATGTTTGGTACTTATGAGAATGTGTGTTACGAGTGTTGCGGGTGTTTGAGTTGTGTAGGTATTCATGTTTTTTAATGCCAATATAATTGTGTGTGATTTTATACATTACTGTGAGTCTGTGCCTGAGTCTTCGTGTGTTAAGGGTTTCCATGTTTATTTGATTTTTGATAAGGGTTGTGATGCCTGGGGTTTGCGTGTAATTGTTTGTGATGAACCTGGCTGCTTTTGTGTTAATTTTTTCAAGTGTGTTAATGTTAGATTGTGTGTATGGATCCCATACTGCGGCGCAGTACTCCAGTGTTGGGCAAACAAGGGTGTTATAAGCTATGTGTTTGATGTCTCGTGCACAATTGTGTAAATTCCTCCTCAAGAACCCTAGTGTGCGGTTTGCCTAACTTTGTATGTGATGAATGTGGGTGTTGAATCTTAGGTTGGTGGAGAGGTGGACGCCAAGATATTTGCATGAAGGAACTGATTCTAGTGGTTGATTGTGTAATGTGTAATTGAAAGTGATGGGTGATCGGGAGCGGGTAAAGCGGAGAAGTTTACATTTATCGGGGCGGAAAGACATCTGCCAGGTGTTCTCCCAATTTTCGAGGGCGTTTAAGTCTTGCTGGATAAGTCCACAGTCGTTTCTAGTCTGTACGGGCCTAAACATCAAACTATCGTCGGCAAATAGTCTAGTAGAAGAGTTAGGTGTTGACAGAGGAAGGTCATTAATATAAAGAAGGAAAAGAAGAGGGCCAAGAATGGTGCCTTGTGGAACACCAGAAGAAACAGGGACAGAGTCTGAGGAAGAGCTGTCAAGGAGTACTCGTTGAGTCCGTTTTGTAAGGAAAATAGTGATCCAGTGAAGAGTAGGTCCAGTTATACCGTAAAAAGCTAATTTATGCTGAAGCCTTTTGTGGGGGACTTTGTCAAAGGCTTTGGCGAAATCGAGGACAATAGCGTCAACCTGTTTAATGTCTCGTCGGTCCAGTTGTTTAGTTATGTCATGATATGTGGCAATGAGTTGTGATTCGCATGATCTTTTGGGCCGAAATCCATGTTGTGTGTCAGTAAGGATGTTGTTTGCGTCTAGATGATTCATAATGTGTTTATGTATAATGTGTTCTAAAATTTTGCATGGGATGGATGTGAGTGAGATGGGTCTATAATTCTTTGGGTCAGTTCTGTCACCAGTCTTGAAAAGGGGAGTGATGTTCGCACAAAGCCAGTCAGGTGGAAGGATGCCTGTGTGAAGTGACTGAGTGAAGATGCTTTGCAGGATGGGGGCAAGGATTGAGGCACAATGTTTAAGGATGAAGGCAGGGATGTTGTCAGGACCAGTGGCTTTGTTTGTGTCAAGTGTCTCTAGTAGTTTCTGTATACCGTTAGTCATTATGTCTAGGTGGGGTATGGGTGGGTAGGGGTTTTCTGGCATGTTAGGTATTTGGTTGTTTTCTTGTGTGAATACTGATTGGAAATGAGTGTTGAGTATTCTGTGCTTTGTGTTCTGGAGTGGTTTGTAGAGTGTCGTTGTTGTCTTTAAGTGATGTGATGGTGGTGGTATCCTGCCTGCGCGACTTGAAAAATTTGAAGAAATGTTTGGTGTTGTTTCTGACGTTGTCTGCGAGATAAGAAGCTATGTGTTTGCTTTCCGCTTTTTTTATGTTTTTGGCAAATGTTTTTTGGTGTGATGTATAATTATGCGGTCCAGTTTTCAGGTGTGTTGTGTGTCTGCGCGCGTTTATAAAGTCTTTGTTTTTTGCGATGTTGTCTACGTAGATCCCTGGTGAACCATGGAAGAGTATATCTACTTGATGGGGTTTTTTGTGGTATGTATTTGTGCATGGCTGTATGGATGGTGTGTTCACAAAATGGCTGCCCACAGCTTCTGAGTATGCTGTCTTAACTGTTTTGAGTATGCCGTTTTAAGCGTACTGGAGCAGTTAAGGCTTTCTAAGTGAGATAGGATGAGGTAAGATGTCCTAAATAGTTTTGAGTATCCGGCCCCAGTTTTAGTGCAACTTTACAAATTAACATCTACATAACATGTATCTAATAATATATATTCAAAATTACATTTTAATACTTGTTGTGTTGCTTTGAGCTATAGGCTACAGCTTGCATCATGGACTGTATACGTATTTTTTATAGTGTATATGTATACTTAATGTTTTCCTCTTGCTTTTATATATCTAATTTATATTAAATATTTTACAAGTGTTTTTACCAACATTAATTCTCTCTTAAAGACGTTCCCTCTTTAATCTATTGCCCCCTCATTTTGCAGACTTTCCCTTAACTTTGGTAACACTGCAGACAAGCCAGGCGCACAGATAACAAGGAGTATCTAATAAGGAGAAAAGACTGAGGTGTTTTTGTTGTATGCCGTCTTGGTGGTGTAATGGTTAAGGTGTCTAAAAATCTGTATGTGATAAACCGGGTTCGAATCCTGGTGGATCACATATATGCTTTCATTAATTTCATTGGAGGTGTTTGGTGTTGTGGTGAAATTAATAAAAAGTAGACTACAACAGTGCTGCCACCAAATCCCTTGGACACGCGGCGAAATAACCGTGTGACGTCACGCTTTGGCCTCTATCCTTCTGTACTCTATGGACCAGATGAATGAACCCATGAGCGAAGCAAAGTGGTTCGGAGCTTCATTCGTCTTTATTCCCATAATTCTTGCTCCTATTTATCAGTTCATTCCCACCGTAGTTTTTTTTTTTTTTTTACTGTACAATACAGATATGCTGTGTATGATTTTTTGTTTTTATCAGCATGCATATTGTGTGTATAATATACTCTGCCATTGGTATATATTATAATACTTTGAGAGTAGGAACAATATCTTGATAATATATTTTAAGGATTCGAACTTAAACTCACATACGACTGAATACACTAAGACAAGAAACACGTGTCAACTGTAGTCATGATAGAAGGAAGTCGTGTGTATATTGTTTATAAGATTATCCCCATTCTCTCTTTCTCTCTCTCTCTCTGATCATGTGATTCAGGCATCAATAAACAAATGGTGCGAGTCCGTATTATCTGAATCGGTTGTAGCTAATCGATGCTTTTAACCGACTCAGTACGGTGGCGTCTGTCTAATGCTAATATGGCCAACATTGTAAGACTTTTCTCAACATAGGAGCGGTCTCTCTTAAACAAGGAGCTAAGACCTTTATATCAGTTTTCTTTATTACAGTTGCAGTTTGTGGACATATAGTGTTGCTCTACTTGCAATGACAGTGCTGTAATTTGATCCGAGCGCCAGTGAATTGTATATATATACAGTATATATATATATATATATATATATATATATATATATATATATATAATTCACTGGCGCTCAGAACACACACGACCGCATACAAGTACAGTACATAAACACTCAAACACTTAAACGCGCACATAAAAAATACAAGTACACAAAAACAAGTAGAGGCACCCGTGAAGCACCACACTGGGAGGAGTTTCATAATGTATTAAGTTAAGTACTAAGAAGAGCTGGGTTGAGACGTTCACTCAAATGTTAATGTAACACACCCGCACACATATACAGTCTTCACACAACAACACACACACACACACACACACATACATTTCAACACACACTCACAATATACACATGGAGACGTACAGTAAACGTGATACACAGAAAAGAAGAATTAAATCATTTGTTTATCAATAATCTACCAAGAAGAGCTGACTCGAAATGTCTGGTCGATATGTTATGTCTCACCCACCCACACACATACACATATCACTAACGTACACATATGCACACATGATTCACGTACACACACTTATTATTCACACTCACATAGACATACACACATGATTCAAATACTCACATACAATATAGTCACAATCGCGCACACACACATGCTTCACACACAAACGATAAATACTACACACACCCACCCACCCACACCCAAACACACAAACACATTATTCACACTCTCTCACACACAAACAATCCATACTACACACACCCACCAACCCACCCACACCCAAACACACACACACACACATCATTCACGTACAGTACACACACACACACACACATGATTCACACTCTCTCACACACAAACGATCCATACTACACACACCAACACCCACACACCCACCCACCCACACCAAAACACACACACACACACATCATTCACGTACAGTACACACACACACACACACGGGATTACCAAGCAGCACCCCAACATCGCTGACCTTGACTCAATGATTGCCTTCCACGAAAAGCAAACTTCAAACGTTCCAACCTCTCTCTCTCTCTCTCTCTCTCTCTCTATATATATATATATATATATATATATATATATATATATATATATATCTATCTCTCCATCATGACCACCACTACCATCGTCTCCATCAACACCACTACAACCACACTACACGGAGAAACAAGGTATAAGAAGAACGTCTAAAAGAGTTACATATCCTTCGTTAAATAAAGCACATGCTAAAGCCGGTATCACACGAGCGCTTTTATAGTCAACATTCGATGACCAACATTTTTCTGGCAACATTTCTGGAATATTTTACACTGGTATCGGAAACTAGACTGATGATATATGCATTTAGGTAGCAGAAATATTATAAATATTAGCCTCATAAGCTGCCA
Source organism: Paralithodes platypus (assembly GCA_032716605.1). Classification (NCBI taxonomy): domain Eukaryota; kingdom Metazoa; phylum Arthropoda; class Malacostraca; order Decapoda; family Lithodidae; genus Paralithodes; species Paralithodes platypus. The sequence continues at coordinate 28,504,516 of CM064517.1, forward strand.
GACCAGTGTTAAGGATAAATGTTGAGTGAAAAAACGCTCGTGTGATACCGGCTTAAGAGGGGACCTAATCAAAGTATGTAAGAGTATTATACATTTCTTGACAAAATGGAATGTAAACAAGTACTACACAATGATCATTAAAAGACACTATAATAAATGGTTGTAAGGTCCTTGGAAAGACTTTTAATGGGTGTAAGGTCCTTGGTAAGACTTTTAAGGGGTGTAAGGTCCTTGGTAAGACTTTTAATGGGTGTAAGGTCCTTGGTAAGACTTTTAATGGGTGTAAGGTCCTTGGTAAGACTTTTAAGGGGTGTAAGGTCCTTGGTAAGACTTTTAATGGGTGTAAGGTCCTTGGTAAGACTTTTAATGGGTGTAAGGTCCTTGGTAAGACTTTTAATGGGTGTAAGGTCCTTGGTAAGACTTTTAAGGGGTGTAAGGTCCTTGGTAAGACTTTTAAGGGGTGTAAGGTCCTTGGTAAGACTTTTAATGGGTGTAAGGTCCTTGGTAAGACTATTAAGGGGAGACAGACCGTTTTTCTGGATCCCCTTCTCCCTAATGTTTAGCCCCCACTAGTTTTGAGATTTTAAGACGTTGGTTCCATTAGTTTGGGAATTTGATGACCTTTCACCCCATTTCTTTGTCAATATTAAGACCCTTCGTACCATTTAAGTGTCGATTTTGCGATAGCGAGCCTTTAATTTTAGGAGGAATCGGCCTTTGGCCGGGACATTTTTCTACCGAAAAATGTACAAATCTATCTTGCAGGGGGGGTCTAAGGGGTGTTTTTCTAAGCTTGATGGAGGTCTAGGGAGGAAACTAAAAAAATATATGAATAAATGAATGAATAGACCAAACAAACAGCCACTGTCCCCTTAACTCACACGAGGCAGAGTAAATCATTTATTTAGTCGCGTAGTAAGCTTACGGATTGGGTTACGAGTGTTATGCTGTCCAAACTTTCAATAATAGACAAGATGAAAACGAAGTGTTCTATCCTTTATGCCCATCTATATCCCTATTACATTGGCTAGGTAGGTTAACTATCAGCAGCATCGTTAAGCCAAATATATCTGATGTTGCTTGATTTCGATTGCTCTCGTCTCACACACGAGGGGTCGGGGGTTCAATCCTCGGCCGGGCGGAGACAAATTGGGCTTGTCTCCTTTCATGTGTTAGCCTCAGTTCACCTAGCTGTAAATAGGTACCTGGAATAAGTGGACGACGTTGTGACGTCCCATCTGGGGTTGGCAAAAATGGTACAAGGCGAGATGGGTATCATATGGTTCACCTAAGCTGATGGCTACCTAAGCCTTCGGGCGAGACGGTACCGTCTACAGTGAGAATGGTACCATACAGATCCACCCTAAGCCTTTGTTTCCGATGTCGCCAATTGGCTAAAAATACAGACTACACACACATCCACAGCCATTCCAACGATACATATAACACCTACACATATAGGAGGCGGGAAATAACGAGCATGCTCACTCCCGCAATACAACTAGAGTAAGTACAACTAGAGTAAGTACACCCTTACTTTCACTCTCTTTACACACACAGACACAGACACACACATTAGTTTACTGGTGAACTGAGAATCGTTGGGACTAACCCCCAAATTCTAGAACCACGCTTAAGATTTTTTCTAAACCATATATCGAACTAAAATAATACAACTGAGTGTAAATTTTAGATAATTGGTCTATAAATTATATTCAGTTTCAGAAAAATTACTATTTATTTCTGCTTAATTCCTGCATGAAGGTTTAGGGAAACACTTAAGTACAGTTTTAAGTTACAGGGGTTAGACACCTGCTTCACTTGGTTTAAAACAGTAATTGCAAACCAGAAATAAGACACTGAGTTGCTCCCGAAAATAGTGATATATTTATACAGCACACTCTCTCTCTCTCTCTCTCTCTCTCTCTCTCTCTCTCTCTCTCTCTGTATATATACAGTATATATATATATATATATATATATATATATATATATATATATATATATATATATATACACAGAGAGAGGAGGTGGAGTGCATTGAACGAACGTTTCAATTCCTCTTTTCGTGGAAGGCAATTTAGACAAGGACAGTAATGCAATGTTGCTGCTTGGTAATCCCGTGTGTGTATGTGAATTATATGAGTGTGTGTGTGTGTATATGTGTAAGAGAGAGCGAGAGCGAGAGAGAGATTCAAAGTACGACAAAATGTGTGGATACACAGAGCTTGAAACTGCTTAAGTCGTAGAATGACGGAAAATAGATTGAGGGAGAAAGCTCAAGAATAATATTTAGTTGTTGAGTGGAAGACAACTGGGAAAATCGGTTCACTCCTGTGTTAGAGAGTTGGGATAAGGTACGTTAGGATAATGTTATGTTACGATAGATTAGGTTATTATAATTATTTGGGTTGGGATAGGCTATACAGTATGTGTCTTTTATGTTAGGATAAGTTAGCTTAGAATATACTCATTTCACATCATTAAGTCGTGGACATAATTGAAGGGGGTTGTGGTGGGGTAAGTAGATATGCAATATTAGTAGAAAGCAAATAAAGAGTGATTCGGGACTATATGAAAGTATCATATAAAATTTGTAGATTACGTTAATACTTGTTTCGACGTCTTGAGCTACCAGCATACAAACATAAATGCGACACCAATAACAAAAGTTTATCATATATGTATTTATACCCATATATGTATATTTACCTAAAGAATAACTCACCAATTTTGTTGAGCATTAGCTTAGAAGATAGTGCCATAGTTAAACATCTGAATTAGTGTGCTTACAGTACATGTCCTCATCTGTAATTAAGCTCATTCAATTAATGATAATAATGTGTGTGTAAATTCAATGAGGAGCTTAACCAGGAAATACAAGGCTACAAAGAATGAAGTCAAAATATATACAGTATATACTGTATATACAAATATTTATATATGCATGTACTATATATATATATATATATATATATATATATATATATACACAGTATATATATATATATATATATCATGTATCTATGCAGTATATATACAGTATACATATATATTATAATATGGAGGAAACATTCAAATGGTACCGCCGCCTTCAATATCACGAAACTCATACTTTCTATGTTTCTGCCGGGAATCAAGCCAAATCTGTCCTCCAATTCGCCCAAAACTGTTTCATAAGTAATATATGTTCTGAACTTGCCAACTCTAGCTCTTCTCAAGCTTCAACCACTCCAACAATTTTACTTTCTCCTCATTCCCTCCTCGTTTCCACTTTGACGGCACCACCGCCACATCTTCCTCTGAAAAAGCTGAACTCTTCGCTCAAACGTTCACTAACACTCCACCTTGGATATTCTGGTGCTATTCCTCCCTCTCCACCCTCTATTACTTACTTATGCCTAATATTATAATCTCTTCTAAGGATGTACTTTCTGCCCTCTGTGGCCTAATACTAAGAAGGCTCATAATCTTCTTTCAGAACGCTAGTATGGCTTCACTCTACTGGTGATCTCATTACTTATCTTACTAACTCTTGGTCACCCTCCCTTGGGACTTCGATGAGACATTATCTCTTGCACTAGACATATTGCGTGCGTGCCTTCGATAAAGTCTGACACAAATCTCTAACTTCCAAGCTACCCTCTTTTGGTTGCTATCCCTCGGTCTGTGCCTATGTAGAAAATTTCATTTCTGGCCGTTCCATAGCTGAGGTTGTGGACGGCCATCGCTCACTTCCTCAACCTATCAACTCCGGTGTTCTTCAGGGTTCTGTTCTGTCTCCAGTTCACTTTCTGATATTCATTAATGATCTTCTTGATTGTACCTCTAGCCCTATTCACTCATATGCTGATGAATCTACCTTACATTATTCAACTAGTTTTCCATAACGACCCACCACACAATAATTCCAAAACTCATAGGATGAGGTCATAGCTTGCCTAGTATCTTCTATTGCCTATTTTCGATTGGGGCAGAGAGAATCTTGTCCCTTTCAATTATTCCAAGACCCAATATCTCCTGTCTACCCGTTGCAATCTTGCACAAGACTATCCAATATTATTCAATAGTATACGAATCAACCCTTCATCTTCCCTCAATCTTCTCGGTATATCCTTTTTTTATGACCTTTCATGGCACAATCTTATTACCACTATTGGTAAAACAGCTTCCCAGAAGTAAGGTGTGCTCAAACGTTTCCATGGGTTCCCCACCCCTTCACAACTTCTTGCTCTGTACAGGGGCACTGTGCGCCCATGTATTGAGTATTGTTCACATGTGTGGGGAGGCTTAACCCATACCGTACCTCTCGAACGTATTAAAACCTCAAAACTAATATATATATATATATTTTTTTTTTTTTTTTTTTTTTTTTATGCTGAACATGAGGGAGAAGGGGATCCAGAAAAAGCGAGTAGTACCCCCTTAACCCATTATTACCAGGGACGTCCTTTTCATCATATTCTGGGAACTGTTAGCTGATTATATTCAGCTTAGGAATGACCTATGACAATAATATAAGGCTTCAAACATCTCAACCAACCACTTTTAACTACCACAGATCCTTCCTAAGCTGCATAATATCGTCTAAATATAACTAGAATTCAATATAACACACGTCGCTGGTACTCAGAGGTTTAGGGACCCAAATGTGTAAACTGCTTTCTTGCAAGTATATAAGTCAAATTACCTAACACATATAATAAGTAAAATGCTTGGGTATTGACAAATATCGTAGAGGTGTATATATTTTATTATATTCTCTAAATACATATCACAACCAATAAGTAATAATGCCTTAGTTTCTACCTGAGTATCCTTGTGTACAACACTACAAAAGGATGCAATGCAGTAAGGAAATGGTACCATACAAATACTGGAGTTGGTTTACTCTGTTCTTTCTTTCAAATAGTTACTTTATGTAAACAGTTAAATAATATATGCAATTCGCTTTGTTTTAAAGTACATTCAAAATGACAGTACAACAAAAAAATCATGATAATAGATAAAAACGTTGATTTGTTCAAAGTTGATCAAAAATTGTTGAATATTCCATTCATTAGTGGTACCTATATAATACTTATGTTACACTTTTCTCCCGGATTCACCATGTTGTGTCAATGTTTTCCGTCTTCACTTGCCGAAATCGTGTTTGAAGGTGAAGAGTCCACTGCAAGAAACAAAGGGAATATTAACAAGTCTATTCTATGTATTTAGTATTATACAATATTGCTCGACACATATATTTTCTATGAGATTGAATACATATTAACCCTTTGAGTACCAGCGACGAGTGTTTAATTTTACTTTAGCAATTATTAGACCATATTATGCATCTGAAGAAGGATCTGTGGTAGTTAAATGGGTTGGTTTAGATATTTTGAAGTGTTATTATTGCTAGAGATCCTTCCTTAACTGAATATAATCGTCTAATCATTGCCAGAATATCATGAAAAGGATGTCACCGGTACTGAACGGGTTAAGTAAATGCTAAGTGATGCTAAATTGCTCACCTTCCCCCATTGCTGGACGACCCACTTAAGCCGAAAGATGTGTCCTTGTTAGGCCGGTACTCGTAACCCACACGTCCTCCAGCGTTGGTCTCGCTTCCGAAGCTGGGGAGACAAACAGAAAACTAGGTATTACAAACTGTGTTGAAGAATCGTGATAGGTATGGTAGATGTATGATATATTATTCAACGATAAACTGATAGAAGAAGAAGAAGAATAACAACATTAACAAGGTACCCACCCCCTGTAGCTGGTCCTCTCAGCCTCCACCCCGCCAGACACGGAGTGCCGCCCAGAGTTGTGGGTCAAACTCAAACTGCCGCTGTTCTGCTTCCAACTGGGGACATAGATAACAAATTAGCGTACTGTATACATATATTGGTAAATTAACTAAGAAAAACTTGACGGAAATAATATAAACACTTTATGAGGAAGAGCACTTTCTTGACGTTTCCATTAGAGCTTCATCATTGACTTGAAAACAAAACTCTAAGCAAGCAAAACGTCAATATAGTGCTCCTTCTTTTATGGTGTTTATAAGGTATTGATATACATAAATTGATAACTTAATTATATATTGGATATATAGCAATTATGACAGGGTTGATGTTTGGACCTTAATATATTTGAGGGATCAGCTACTAGCAAGATATCACAACTGGTGTGTTTTGCGTTCCAGAGGAACACATGATTTTATTAACACACACGAACACATATGATTACTTTCATAATATATTTATCTGTGTGTTTCTATTTTTATTTATATACTCTCTCTTACTCACTTGCCAGCGAGGTCCCTGGTGTGAGCGCCAGAGAGAGACAGACTGGTATCATCGTTGGGGTTGAACGCATATCCTCCACCAACACCAGCGCTTGAACTGCTGCCTCTGAAAGGAAAATACATATCTCAGCTAGAAGATTCGTTTATCCTTTTTTTACT
>CM064517.1:28515966-28555467 GCA_032716605.1 Paralithodes platypus
GATGTATCCGCACCGTGTATGTTTTGATCAATAATTGGTATCGGCAATGTCTAAAACTTGATTTATTCGTTTCGAGTGAGATATACAAACATGATCCTATACTTACCCACCCTATTCGTTTCGAGTGAGATATACAAACATGATCCTACACTTACCCACCCTATTCAACATCTGACAGACATTAATACAGCACAGAGCCAGCCAAACGTAAAGCCAGCTGGGACATGACTTATTAGCGCCACCGTACAACCATTAACTGTTCGTATTATTTTACTACTGCATCATAAAATACCCTACTAAAGCCGGAGTCACACAAGCCGTTTTTTGAGCAATTTTTACGGACAATTATGGTCTGGCAGCTTCAAATATTACACTTTATCAGAATGCCGCCTATCATACTGTACCTTCAATCTAGTTACCGATACCAGTGCAAAAAAGTCCCTAAATATAACGAGAAAAAATTGCTCATGAAAAATTGACGGAAAAATCTCTCGTTCCATACATAAAACCTGGAGTGTATACACATTAATTGTATCATATTATTTAAAGTGTGTGGGTGAAGGGGAGATAAAGGCCGTTTTCCTGGTCCCCTATCTTCCTCATGCTTATCCCCATTAATTTTGAGATTTTCAGACGTTTGCCCCATTAGTTTGTCGATTTTAAGTCCTTTCGCCCCATTTCTTTGTCAATATTAGGACCTTTCGTGCCCTTTAGGTGTCGATTTTTTTCCTGGCGAGCGATAGCGAGCCTGTAATTGTGGAAGAACCGGCCTTCGGCCGTGACATTTTTCTACTAAAAATTTTACAAATTAATCTCAAAGGGGGATCTAATGGATGTTTTTTTAAAGTTTGATGGGGGTCAATAGAGGAAACTAAAATAATTATGAATTATAATGTAAAACTTGAAAAATAAACACACCAAAACGTATACGAACACAGTAAAAATACAATAACTAATCAAAATCGCTGTGGAAACAAACAATAATTACTATAAATCGCTATGTGGAAACAAACAATAATTACTATAAATCGCTATGTGGAAACAAACAATAATTACTATAAATCGCTATGTGGAAACAAACAATAATTACTATAAATCGCTATGTGGAAACAAACAATAATTACTATAAATCGCTATGTGGAAACAAACAATAATTACTATAAATCGCTATGTGGAAACAAACCATAATTACTATAAATCGCTATGTGGAAACAAACAATAATACTATAAATCGCTATGTGGAAACAAACAATAATTACTATAAATCGCTGTGTGGAAACAAACAATAATTACTATAAATCGCTATGTGGAAACAAACAATAATTACTATAAATCGCTATGTGGAAACAAACAATAATTACTATAAATCGCTATGTGGAAACAAACAATAATTACTATAAATCGCTATGTGGAAACAAACAATAATTACTATAAATCGCTATGTGGAAACAAACAATAATTACTATAAATCGCTATGTGGAAACAAACAATAATTACTATAAATCGCTATGTGGAAACAAACAATAATTACTATAAATCGCTATGTGGAAACAAACAATAATTACTATAAATCGCTATGTGGAAACAAACAATAATTACTATAAATCGCTATGTGGAAACAAACAATAATTACTATAAATCGCTATGTGGAAACAAACAATAATTACTATAAATCGCTATGTGGAAACAAACAATAATTACTATAAATCGCTATGTGGAAACAAACAATAATTACTATAAATCGCTATGTGGAAACAAACAATAATTACTATAAATCGCTATGTGGAAACAAACAATAATTACTATAAATCGCTATGTGGAAACAAACAATAATTACTATAAATCGCTATGTGGAAACAAACAATAATTACTATAAATCGCTATGTGGAAACAAACAATAATTACTATAAATCGCTATGTGGAAACAAACAATAATTACTATAAATCGCTATGTGGAAACAAACAATAATTACTATAAATCGCTATGTGGAAACAAACAATAATTACTATAAATCGCTATGTGGAAACAAACAATAATTACTATAAATCGCTATGTGGAAACAAACAATAATTACTATAAATCGCTATGTGGAAACAAACAATAATTACTATAAATCGCTATGTGGAAACAAACAATAATTACTATAAATCGCTATGTGGAAACAAACAATAATTACTATAAATCGCTATGTGGAAACAAACAATAATTACTATAAATCGCTATGTGGAAACAAACAATAATTACTATAAATCGCTATGTGGAAACAAACAATAATTACTATAAATCGCTATGTGGAAACAAACAATAATTACTATAAATCGCTATGTGGAAACAAACAATAATTACTATAAATCGCTATGTGGAAACAAACAATAATTACTATAAATCGCTATGTGGAAACAAACAATAATTACTATAAATCGCTATGTGGAAACAAACAATAATTACTATAAATCGCTATGTGGAAACAAACAATAATTACTATAAATCGCTATGTGGAAACAAACAATAATTACTATAAATCGCTATGTGGAAACAAACAATAATTACTATAAATCGCTATGTGGAAACAAACAATAATTACTATAAATCGCTATGTGGAAACAAACAATAATTACTATAAATCGCTATGTGGAAACAAACAATAATTACTAAAAATCGCTATGTGGAAACAAACAATAATTACTATAAATCGCTATGTGGAAACAAACAATAATTACTATAAATAAATAGACACCCAAAAATAGCCACTGTCCCCTTTATATACACAGAGCACCTTCATGTGCAGTATAACAGTGTTCTTATTTGTTCTCCCAGACCCAGGGCAACGAGCGTAGGGGTGGGCTTCAGGCACACCTTCGACAGAAAGTGAGGCGCGGAAAGTGAGGCAGAAAGTGAGCAGAATGTGAGACAGAAAGTGAGGCAGAAAGTGAGGCAGAATGTGAGGCAGAATGTGAGGCAGAAAGTGAGGCAGAATGTGAGGCAGAATGTGAGGCAGAATGTGAGGCAGAAAGTGAGGCAGAAAGTGAGGCAGAAAGTGAGGCAGAAAGTGAGGCAGAAAGTGAGGCAGAATGTGAGGCAGAAAGTGAGGCACGGAAAGGGTAACAGTTGCAGTAGGTGAGGCATTTGGATCATCTACGTCCCCATGTCAATCACCTAAATCAAGATAATCAACACCATCTTCTTCTATCAACTCCACTACATCAATCACCTTTACAATATCAAATCAATCAATCATAACCACAAAGATAATCAACAACAAGTAGGTAAACTAGGCATGTCTCCACCAGTCCAAAGAAAGCAGTACTAGCCTAAAGACAATATAACAATGATGTGTACATGATCATCGCTCTCTCTCTCTCTCTCTCTCTCTCTCTCTCTCTCTCTCTCTCTCTCTCTCTCTCTCTCTCTCTCTCTCTCTGCTCTAACTGACTATGTTTGCGCTGTCTTGGTATATGACAGTAGAAATGAAAGAGTTAAGGGTTTTTGTTTTAGTTTGTTCTCTAGAGCTCTATCAAGCTTGAAGAAAACAAAACCTTCAAAATATGTTCGTATATTTTTAGGCAAAAACAAATCCCGACCAAAGGCGTTTCTTCTAAATTACAGGCGTTATCGCTAGTCAGGAACAAAATTGACACCAAAGGTCTTCATATTGACAAAGAAATGGAGCGAACGGTCTTAAAGTAACCAAACTAATGGGGCAAACGTCTTAAAATCTCAAAACTAATGGGGTTAAGCATACAGGAGAAAGGGGTCCAGAAAAATACTTGGCCTTATTTGACTTGGTGGAGACAATTGATCATGCCTGGTACGGTCGCGCTAATAAGTCATGTTCCAGCTGTCATTACGTTTGTCTTGCTCTAAATATCTATCTATTGCCTGACGCCGTGATCCCCGAAGGGGTGGCCACGAACGAACCGCCCCCATGCACCTCTGTCCACAGTCAGTTCGACGCCCCTCCCCCCAACCAGCACCGCCTTCGTTCATGTACTTCCTCACTCCATCCTTCCACCTCTCATTCGGTCTACCTCTCCCTCTCTGTCCCTCCACCTCGCTCTCGTACACCCTCTTAGTCATTCTCTCGCTTTCCATACGTTCCATATGGCCGAACCATCTCAAGTTGTTCCTTTTCACACTTTCCAGCACATCTACCTCCACACCACACCTCCTTCTTACTTCCTCATTAGTCTGTCTATCCCTCCATGTAACTCCGCACGCACTCCTTACGTAATTCATTTCCACTGCTCTCACTCTTGGTCTGAGTCTCTCAACCAACGTCCATGCTTCGCTTCCGTAAGTCAGTGTCGGGATTACCACACTGTCATGCAAGGACTTCTTCACTTCCATACTGACCACCCTATTTCTTGTTACTGCTTTTAGCGTTCCTACAATCCTCTTCCCCTGTTGTACCCTCTCCCGCACTTCTTCATCCATAGTCCCATCTTTACTCAACACATTGCCCAGATACTTAAAAGAGTTGAGATCTCCATAGCCTGACCGTTCAGCTTCACCTCACACTCTGTGACTTCACCCCTTCCGAAGACCATAACCTTGCTCTTCCCCGCATTTACCTTCAAATTCCGTTTTTCGCACACTGTTCCAAACTCATTTACCAGACCCTGCAACTCCCATTCATTATCACTCATCAGAACTGTATCATCCGCAAACAGCAGTATAGGTAGCTCTGTGCTGTATTAATGTCTGTCAGATGTTGAATAGGGTGGGTAAGTGTAGGAACATGTTTTTATATTTCACTCGATATGAAAAAATGAAGCTTAGTTATTGCCGATACCAATTATTGATCAAAACATACTTGGTGCCGAGACATCACTTATTAGTGCGACTGTACAATATCAGGTATATTATATTCCACATTATCTTTGAAATCTTGGGCATTTATTACTGATAAGCAAAAGTATATATATAAAATTGGCGTTCTGTTTTGAGACAAAACAATATTAAATTTACTTTACTTTATATATAAAAATTAGTATAATTTTTATATATAATTTTTATATATAATTTTTATATATAATTTTTACTCTTACGAATTATATATACTAATTATGTTCGGCTAGTTTAGGAATGGTTGTGATATTTGAAGTATATTGTTTATAGTTGCTAATCCCTATATTCTTTATTTTCCTATTTGTTGTTCTGCTTAATTTCCGTGTGTGACTTTATGAAGGTATAAACAAGTCTATATAAGAGCATATTTTATTCTTATATGTTGAGGCTCATCAATCTAATTTGGTCAGGAAAGTTGTGTCAGAATATATATAACAACCATGTAATCCATAAGTATCTATCTCTATCTATAAATAATAGAAGCTATCGGCACTCAATAATTCGGACGTCATTTTGATGCCACAATAATCTAGCAACTGGGTGATGGATTAGCTCTGATTTGTACAATTTAGATGCTAAGGCCAAAGTGTGCAGGGTAGCGTGGAATTCCGTGACCCAGTGCATTCAGCTCACAGATATTCGTGAGCTCTAGTGATTTTCTTCATGCAATTATATCCATTTAAATTGGTGTTTAAATCAAATTAGCTCTATATTCATAAATACATAATCTCTCTTTCTTTCTCTCTCTCTCTCACTCTCTCTCTAAATATATATATATATATAGCTGGTTTGATCTGAACATCATTCTAAATGGATATATTTGCATAAAGAAAATCGCAAGAGCTCAGAACATTTGTCAGTAGCTGTACCTGTGAGCTGAATGCTGCTCCACCCTATGTGTCCTGTACCTGTGAGCTGAATGCTGCTCCACCCTATGTGTCCTGTACCGGTAGTGCTGGGTGTGTATTGTACCTGTGAGCTGAATGCTGCTCCACCCTATGTGTCCTGTACCGGTAGTGCTGGTGTGTATTGTACCTGTGAGCTGAATGCTGCTCCACCCTATGTGTCCTGTACCGATAGTGCTGGGTGTGTATTGTACCTGTGAGCTGAATGCTGCTCCACCCTATGTGTTCTGTACCGGTAGTGCTGGGTGTGTATTGTACCTGTGAGCTGAATGCTGCTCCACCCTATGTGTCCTGTACCGGTAGTGCTGGATGTGTATTGTACCTGTGAGCTGAATGCTGCTCCACCCTATGTGTCCTGTACCGGTAGTGCTGGGTGTGTATTGTACCTGTGAGCTGAATGCTGCTCCACCCTATGTGTCCTGTACCGGTAGTGCTGGGTGTGTATTGTACCTGTGAGCTGAATGCTGCTCCACCCTATGTGTCCTGTACCGGTAGTGCTGGTGTGTATTGTATCTGTGAGCTGAATGCTGCTCCACCCTATGTGTCCTGTACCGATAGTGCTGGGTGTGTATTGTACCTGTGAGCTGAATGCTGCTCCACCCTATGTGTTCTGTACCGGTAGTGCTGGGTGTGTATTGTACCTGTGAGCTGAATGCTGCTCCACCCTATGTGTCCTGAACCGGTAGTGCTGGGTGTGTATTGTACCTGTGAGCTGAATGCTGCTCCACCCTAGGTGTCCTGTACCGGTAGTGCTGGTGTGTATTGTACCTGTGAGCTGAATGCTGCTCCACCCTATGTGTCCTGTACCGGTAGTGCTGGGTGTGTATTGTGGGTATGGACATAGGCTAGTTGATTGTACAGGGATAGATAGGTTAATGACGCCGGTGGAACTAATAGGCCGGCAGTAAGGTAATGTCTGCCTCTTAGTCCCATAATCTAATCTCCTCTCTCTCTCTCTCTCTCTCTCTCTCTCTCTCTCTCTCTCTCTCAATCCGAATGTGTGTTATTGTACGTCCTGTTGCTATGCTGTTATATTTAATTTACAAACTTCACTTACTGTGTTGAGTCATTCTTCATTGCCTCTTTCATATTAGATTTTAGCTCCAGCTGCTCGATGTAACTCGCCTGGGGGCCATGGTTGTAGTCTTTGGTGTTATTATTCTAGCGGTGGCTCCAACTCGATGTGGGTATTATAATTATGTTCGTTCATCTATTTATGGCCATACTTACTGGTTGCTGATATTATAAACTGGGGCATTTTCGTTTTGAAATTATACTAGGTTAGGTTAGGTTAGGTTAGGTTGTTATGTTAGGCTAAATTGCACCAAAGCTAAAATTGCACCAAAGCTAAATTGCACCAACTCAAAATATCACAAAACATGAAATATGAAGGAAAACTAGAGTATTACAAAAGAATCAAAGCTTAAATCGAGTTGTAGCCATTGCTATAATTGTTCATCTTTGGTGAACATCACAGTGTTGTTCTCCAGGTTGATGTGGGTACGTCCAAGGCATCCACTCTTGAACAAGTGGCAGCGAACGCGGATCTTGTCATTGTACTGGTGATCCTCGATATAATATTGGTCATCAGAAACATACACCACTGAACAACGCCTCTGTGCCTCGATTTTTCTGACCTGCCTTGCCTCGTCTTGACTACCTTCACTCATTGACACAGTAAGTTAGTTAGTTAAAATAGGACTTCAGAGGCTATCAACCCTATTGGATTATTAAGCCAGCACACTGTAAGTCAAGAATAACGTCAGGACTGGAGCCTCTCTGCGAAAATTTCAGTCCCTTGTGGTCACAGTAGCTAGCGCAAAGCACGATGTTATCACCACTTAACTCCAAGGAACTGTACAATGTGGGGAGGGTGAATTAGGTACAGTACGCGCGATATATATTGGTTCATGGGTAGCAAGTTCGAAGGATTTTCAAACTTATTTCCGAACCTCGAATTTAATACCGAGTGGATATTTTCGAACATAATTCCAGTTAGTACTTTTCGTACTAGTTCAAACTAGAACATTTGAAACATAATTCCAACAACCTAATTGTTGGCCTTTTCGAACTTACTGACGTTTACTTGGAAAGAAATTCGAACACGTTCCTGTTTCAAACCCTGCACTATCTTATTGTACCCGTACTGTACTGTACCTAATTCACCCTCTCCCCTGGACACACAATAACTTATATCAAATCCTGCGCTGTTGACCCGAATCTCAATGGTCATTCTACAGTATCATGATATAGCGCACACAAATGGTTGTAAGAGAAAAGAGAAACACCATTTTAATAGTAGAAGAATATATTTATAATATCACAACCTTTTTTCAACACAAACCAACTACCATTTGTTAAACATTGATACAAGTACAATAGTAGTTCTACCAAAAATGTACAAAATTATCTCGAAGGGGGTTCTTGGGGGTATTTTGTTAACGCCTGATGGGGGTCTAGGGAGTAAATTAAAACCCTCCCCTTAATTACAAGTTAGATTATACTGAAGTAATTTTCACCTTTATCCTGAAGGTAATTTTCAGAACATTAGTGGATGAGCTTGCATAGAATTTGTAGATATGAATAATTAATATTTATATCTCAAAATTGTATCAATTATTAGCTTTGGATTTCCAGACTATGATCATAACCATCACTAGCCCTTGTAATCAAGTAACGCCAGATTGACTTGTCTGTCTTGAGATATATAGATTAAGAATGTATATTTTTTTTTCTTTTTTTCTTTTTCTTTTTTCTATATTCCAACTACTCCCTCTCGGGCATAGGCTGAGAGCCTGTACATTCCACCGCTCAACACGGTGAAGCCCGTGAGGTCTTGTTCCAGCCTGGGGAGTGAGACATGTGAAGAATCCATCATGGCTCGAAGCAGCTCCATCTCTGAAGCGGCTGGTTGCTTCGCTCAAGTGCTTCACCGTCTCACCCTCCAGACTCAGACCCTCACTCTCAGAACGCCACCTATTGAGCAGTGAACTCACTAGGCATTGTCCCCCTGTAACATATTTTGAATATGGGAATATTCATACAGTGTTATTTAATCAGGGAACAATGAGGGTATTTTTTTGGCATTTCGGTGGGCTTTGTGGTAATGCACTGATACTAGGTACAGCACAAATTCAATCCCAGTAATATCCTCCCATTGACATATCGGGATTTGAACCCGGGTCCATTGGATTACCAATCCAGTGGCATGACCACTCTACCACACCTCCCCACATATACAGTACATTGTTGTCAATTAATATATACAGACTGATTTTGTGGACTTGGTTTGACATAATTGACTTGAAGTTATGTGACTTGGTTTTCAAGAGCATTGTCATGACACAGCTCATTGATTAACTATTAATAATGACTGATTTGACTAACTAATCCTTAGTCAATCAATTAACTAATTACAATAGTCTGTTTCTTTCCAGCTGACGGTAAGCTGAATCCCTTAGCTGATTTATCGATACTTAATGGAAAAAATAAGAAATTACCATGTCTCTGTATCATACTAGTGCCGAGTTCTTATATCATTCAATATACCTCATTACAATGTATTAATAATAGCAAAGTTATCAATGTGAGGACGTGGCAAGATACCGTCAGCTTGAAATAAACCAACTATAGTTCAGTTGTTGATACACGAGCAGTATACTTCTGCAGGGTTGTTATTTACTTCTGCAGGGTTGTTATTTACTTCTGCAGGGTTGTTATTTACTTTCGGCCGAAAGTGTGCCTGAAGCCAGCCCCAAAGTTCGTTCTTCTGTAAAGAGGAAAACAAAAGAGCATTGTTACTTTATATAAATTGTTATTTTGGAAACAGTATTATGATTCACACGAGTGTGTTTGTTAAATAGTCAGTTGTAAGAATGTACAAAATCTAAAATTGTTGATATTTCAAACCCCTCAGCTTCCTCTTGACATATTTTCTTATTGTCAATATTTCCCTCTCCCCTCACCTTCCCCATTCCTTAACCCCTCTCCCCTAAAGTGCCCCTTGTCCCTGGCTCCCTTCTCCCCTCATCTAGATACCCTATAGTAACAGGATCTCACCTTCCCCATTTCTTGTCCCCTCTCCCCTCACCTTCCCCATTCCTTAACCCCTCTCCCCTAAAGTGCCCCTTGTCCCTGGCTCCCTTCTCCCCTCATCTAGATACCCTATTGTAACAGGATCTCACCTTCCCCATTTCTTGTCCCTTCTCCCCTCACCTGCCCCAATACTTGCCCTTCTCTTGTCATCTCACCTTCCCTATTCCTTGTCCCCTCTCCCCTAAAGTGCCCCACTACATGCCCCCTCTCCCTTCACCTTCCCCATTTTTTGTCCCTTCTCCCCTAAAGTGCCCCAATACATGCCCCCTCTCCCTTCACCTTCCTCATGTCTTGTCCCCTCTCCCCTAAAGTGCCCCAATACATGCCCCCTCTCCCTTCACCTTCCCTATTCCTTGTCCCGTCTCCCCTAAAGTACCCCAATACTTGCCCTTCTCTTGTCATCTCACCTTCCCTATTCCTTGTCCCCTCTCCCCTAAAGTGCCCCAATACATGCCCCCTCTCCCTTCACCTTCCTCATTTCTTGTCCCCTCTCCCCTCACCTGCCCCATTCCTTGGCCGTTTTCCCCTAAAGTGCCCCTATACATGCCCTCCCCTTATTTCTGACTCCCTGTCTCTGCTGTACACTGACCTGCCGCCGCTGCCCCTGGTGCGGGAGGCTCCGATGGTTACGTGGGTGTTCCTGTTGGGTTTATACTCGTACCCAACGTTCACACCCACCTGCTTGTTGCTGCCCACCCTGGGAGAACAACACGTATCATTAGTGAAGTAATTAAATATATCAGGATACGAGCATGCATTTAAACAAGTTTTATTACTACACCAATAAAAACTTCCCTTCTTTCACTTTTCACCCACCTTTTCTATATTCATTCATTCATTCATTCATTTAAACAATACGTATTATCAATAGTGAAGTAATTAACCCTATCAGGACACGAGCATGCATTTATTTTCTATGTTATGGCAATTATACGACAAGTATATTTATATTAGAAAGAGTATATAAAAGTCGAGGGTTAGTTGAAATAGTCTTAACCCTTTTAAATCCCACAGACCCGTTCAAAACTGCATAACATCTTGTAATGATAGCCAGATTACACTGTCAAAACGCGTCATAGTCCTCAAGGGGTTAAACAATCTAAATGACAATGGCGTACAAAAATCTCAATTTGTAATATGGTTACTGGACTATTGTAATCATGGTAACTATGATTTATGATTAACTTGAAGAATGTATATGTTGAATGTAACAGTACCTATATACAGTACAGTATATATGTTGAATGTAACAGTACCTATATACAGTACAGTATACATGTTGAATGTAACAGTACCTATATACAGTACAGTACATATGTTGAATGTAACAGTACCTATATACAGTACAGTATACATGTTGAATGTAACAGTACCTATATACAGTACAGTATATATGTTGAGTGTAACAGTACCTATATACAGTACAGTATACATGTTGAATGTAACAGTACCTATATACAGTACAGTATATATGTTGAATGTAACAGTACCTATATACAGTACAGTATATATTTATATATACTGTTGAATGTAACAGTACCTATATACAGTACAGTATATATTTATATATACTGGTGAAATTAATTACGTGCATTAATGTTAAATGTCTAAAATAAACAGACATCATGACAAAACAAGGTAACCGTAAATAAGACAATATCAAGGTGGTGGTGGCCTCCTTGACTGACTGACTGACTGACTCACTCCCTCACTCACTCACTCACCCTGGGATCCTGGTTTTGTCGACAGAGACGCCGCCGGAGACTGTGTGTTTGCCGGCCTTGTGACTGATGCCAAATTTGCCGGTGTCACGGTGGGCTCTGTAGGGAGATACACGAATAGGTTATATCATTATTAAAGATTGGTATTAGCGAACCAGAAGAAATATACTGTATTAAGTAACACCCCGTTCTTAACATTAATCATCAATTACAAACCCATACAAATGCCATACTAAGAACATCGTATATACATACTGTATATACGAATAACTTGAATCTTTAATTGTAATTAAAACACAAGATATAATACAAAAAAGAGACAGGAGTCATGTAATATTTCAGAAAGTATGCATTATAAAACTAAACTACTTCATAACTTTACTAGATTACCAGAACAAAAATTATACATATTGCAATATTTTGATAAGGAACAAAAAGGATGTCAACTCTTACCCATTGCCGAGGTCCTCCCTGTTAACTCCTCCGGTCACGGTGGTCTGTCTCTTGCTTCTTCCACCTCCTTCCTCAAGCTGCTCCTCCACCTCCAAGGACGAGTAATCCTCCTCCTCGTACTCTACAGGCACCAATCGGACTCGGGGGTTGACGTCCAGAAGAATGTAATCGAATCCATCATCTTGGATTACGACATTGTTTTCGAGGTCGACTAAATGCAAGGTCGAGGCCGAGCCCAGAAGGAGGAGGAGAGCGGAGGCGGTGAGAGCCAAGGAGCACTTCATATTGACTGTCCTTAGTGTCAAGTGAGAGTGATGTCCCACCTGTCCTATCTCACCTTATATACCCCTAAGGTCACAGAATAACCCAGGAAACCCCAAGCTCCCTCCGTCATAAATACAAAATGTTACACCGATACAATTACACAACTAGACGTTCACTTTCCGTCAGCCTATACCTATACTATAGGGGAGGTGCGGTGGAGTGGTCTTGCTACTGGGCTGGTAATCCAATGGACCCGGGTTTGAATCATGTCATGTCAATGGGAAGATATTATTGGGATGGAATTTGTGCTGCACTTAGTAACAGTGCATTACCACAAAGCCCACCGAAACACCAACAAAATACCCTTGTTGTTCCCTGATTAAATAGCACTGTATGAATATTCCCATATTCAAAATATGCTACAGGTGGGCAATGCCTAGTGAGTTAATTGCTCAATAGGTGGCGCTCTAAGAATGAAGGTCCGAGTCTATGGGATGAGACAGTGAAGCACAGAGGCGAAACAGCTTCAGAGATGGGGCTGCTTCTAGCTTTAAGTGGGTGCTTCATATCTCTAACTCCGTAGACTAGAACGAGACCTCGCGGGCTTCACTGTGTTAAGCCGTAGAATGCACAGGCTCTCAGCCTATGCCCGAGAGGGAATAGTTGGAAAATATAAAAACAACAAAAGTTTCCAGGAAGCTTGAGTGTTGATCTGTCCTCAGGTTGAACCCCATGTTGTTGTTGCCTCTAAGGACTTCCCAGCTGGGTATCTTATTTTTTCCTAATTAACTGATTCCCTACCTGTATAAGTGACTATTTACTTAGTAGAGAGTACAGATTTCGTCCATAAATTTACTGTATATACATAACACTATTAGCATGATTATGGAGCTAATTTTAGTTAGACACGTTCGCAAGCTATTAATGATTATGTTGTTGTATAATTACAATATTCTATCATATATATATATATATATATATATATATATATATATATATATATATATATATATGTGTGTGTGTGTGTGTGTGAAATATTGGAGTCCCTCTCTTGGCTATTAGAAACGCCCGCCTTTAATATGGCGTCGTGGTAATAAGTTGTCCAGTGTCTATTTTCTATACATATAGATTCAGTAGGAGTTGAGGGGGTCAAGTTCAAGGAAGCCAACCAGTGTGTTGTGACTGAGGCGTGTTGGGTATCCCGAGTGTGTACGTGACCAGAGGTGTGGGCTTGTGTGCGTTGTAGGTATGTGTGTGTGCTTTGTTGACAGAGAGAGAGAGAGAAAGAGAAACCTGAGTACATATTATTTAGTGTTACAATCTTACTTAAGAAAGGTAAATAGGCGGGAGTGTATGAATATTATGATATACAGTATATATATATATATATATAGCCAGTAAGGACCTCTCATAATAGGCGGGAGTGTATGAATATTATGATATACAGTATATATATATATATATATATATATATATATATGGCCAGTAAGGACCTCTCATATTACATTACAGCATTTATGAAATGTGTTATCAATTATATATGAAATATTGCAACATTGATCAATCCGAAGAGTCTCGGAAATTTTAGTTATGCAATTATAGTTTTTCAGATTGCTGTACGAAACTGTATTGCTTATATATTTCTTAATTCATCTCTTTTCCATTTTATACATTGAACATATAGTTTATACATTAACCTTTAAGCTTTTCATAAGCCTAAACAATATTCTGAGACTTTGCGGATTATACGAGTTGAGTGTACAGTTGGTCAAAGTTCCAGCTGACCCACCCTCGCTCTGGGGCTCGCAGAATTAGCTGACAATACTGGTGTAGTGGTGCAGGGATACCACTTGCCATCAATGTGTTACCTGTGTCTGTCCTGTATATTACTGCAAATTAGACTATGTAATGTTCACGTTGTGAAGACTAAATACTCCTTCATTAAGCAGCCACCAATAAAACAGAAATATGTATTCTTATAAAATCGAGTAAAGTATGTTGTGGCAGCCAGCAGGTTTTATATGCGTTTCCAGTCAGTGGATATAATAACTTGAATATTTAAGCAAATCTACGAACTTTGGGTGACTGTTCGGGATCATACATAGCGATGTATGCATTTTTATTTGAGATAGGCTTACTCTCCCTTGTTTAGTATATGTTCTAACAATGATATAGCCGAAAACAAATCTACCAATCCCAATCTTTGTAAGACACACCTCCTTCCTACACCAGTATTACCAGATAATTCTGCGAGCCCCAGAGCGAGGGTGAGTCAGCTGGAACTTTGACCAACTGTACATACAGCACACATGAACAAATCAATAGATTATTAATTGCACTAGGTCGTATATCACTCTTTTACCAATCTACCTAGTCCTTTCACAAAACCAATCAAACTCAATCTTTTCAGTCAAGTCTATTAGCCTAATTCGCTTTAGTCAATCTGCTCTACCAAGTCATTCAATTCAACCTAGTCAAGCAAATCCATCAAGAAAATAAAAAGCCACTTAGTTAAATTTTCCGATACAAGCCACTATCTATATATTTATTGCCGGACGCCTTACTCCCCATTAGGAGGGTGGTCATACACAAAATGCCCCCAAGCGGACCTATCAGCTTATATTATCTTTCACTCTCCCTCATTTTCGTTCTCACCCTCAATCAGTGTCGACTTTTACTCTCTCATTGGCTCTCACTCTCTCCTTCACTTACTTTCGTTCTCTAATTAGTGAGTGGAATAAGCCCCCAAATAAAGTAATATATAGTATCTCAATAGATGCATTTAAAAGAGATCTAGACTTATACCACAGAGAAATCGGGATGGAGTAGGCAATAACCAATGATAGAACGATGTGGTAGTAACGAACACTGCTTTCAGTTGAAGAGAGCTAACTGAGGGGGAAAACAAATATATATATATATATGTATACAGTATATATATATATATATATATATATATATATATATATATATATATTATATATATATATATATATATATATATATATGTATATATACCGTATATATACAGTATGTATGTGTATATATATATATGTACAGTATATGTGTGTGTGTGTGTGTGTATGTATGTATGTATTTATGTATGTATGTATATGTATGTGTGTGTGTGTGTGTGTGTATGTATATATTATTACAGGTGAAGGTTTGCATGCAATTTCCTTTCCATTTCTAACTTTCTATAAATTCCTTCAGGCAGTTTCCAAGATCTGCAAGGTTATTCACTTCCAACTGTCTTCATGTACGGTGCCCTTATTACCAAAAAGATATAAACAAGCTAGAACGAGTTCAACGTAGAGTTACCAAAATGATACCTAGCCTAAAGAACAAACCATACGAAGAGCGTCTTAGAGAATTAAATCTATTTCCTTTAACCCAGCGCAGATTAAGAGGCGACTTAATTCAAGTGTTCAAAATCATCAAAGGCATCGACAATATGAACTGTAGTAAGTACTTCACTATCGACCAATCTAATTACACGCGGGGAAACGGTTGCAAAATTATTGGTAAATCTTTTAACTCGCACGAATCTAAGAATTTCTTCTTCAATCGAGTTGTCAACTTGTGGAATGGGCTTCCCCGAGACGTTATAGACTGCAGCACCGTTGATTCATTTAAATTCCGCCTAGACAAATATCTCGCATCAAACCCGCGACTGACTGCGTTTGTAAATGAATAACTTTATCCTCCCCTCAGTTACTAACCCATATGTCCCCTACTAACTTCCTAGTCCTGCCACGTTAGTGGCAGGGCAGTAGTTCCCTTTCCAATGTTCCCTTACCCACTCTAAACCACTGTTTGGACACTTGATCCTCAGTGTTTTGGAGGACAAGCAACCTAGAAGGGTCACTAGACCTGTTGTTGCTTGATTTCCTTTGTACTCCTTTGTACTCCTTTGTACTCCTTTGTACTCCTTTGTAATTGCCAGAGGGAACGGAGGGTGGAGAGAGAGCCTTCTTCTTTGCTATCCTTTCCTTCCACTGTCCTTTATTCTCAGGTTAGCTATCTCTACTAGAATTAAGTCTTGACCACCTCGCTGGGATCGTAAGGTGTGTGTGGTCAGTGTATCTATGTAAATATATGTAAAATCTACTTGGGTCTCTCTCTCTCTCTCTCGGACACACACCACACTTTCACTTCATTCCCTCTTCAATTCTTACTCTTACTCTCGCTTCATTTTACTCCTCTCTCTTTCTATATGTCTGTCTATCTATCAGCCCACACACAAACTCGGGATACCCAACGTGCCTCACCCCACACCAGATTATAACCCTGAACTTCCCCGAACCTGCTTATGAAACCTGTCCAGCACTGGTAGTTTTTATTTTATTTTATTTGTTTTCTATATTCCATCTACTCCCTCTCGGGCATAGGCTGAAAGCCTGTACATTCCACCGCTCAACACGGTGAAGCCCGTGAGGTCTTGTTCCAGTCTGGGGAGTGAGACATGTGAAGCATCCATCATGGCTCGAAGCAGCTCCATCTCTGAAGCGGCTGGTTGCTTCGCTCAAGTGCTTCACCGTCTCACCCTCCAGACTCAGACCCTCACTCTCAGAACGCCACCTATTGAGCAGTGAACTCACTAGGCATTGTCCCCCTGTAACATATTTTGAATATGGGAATATTTATACAGTGTTATTTAATCAGGGAACAATGAGGGTATTTTTTTGGCATTTTGGTGGGCTTTGTGGTAATGCACTGATACTAGGTACAGCACAAATTCAATCCCAATAATATCTTCCCATTGACATATCGGGATTTGAACTCGGGTCCATTGGATTACCAATCCAGTGGCATGACCACTCCACCACACCTCCCCGCAGACGCCCACCCTTCCCTTCACCCACCCACCCACCCTCCTCCTCACCCACTCACCCTCCTCCCCCACCCACCCTCTGCCTCACCCACTCACCCATCCTTCTCCCCCACTCACCCACCCACGCTCCTCCCCCACCCACCCACCGCCTCACCCACCCACCCTCACTTCCACCAGCTGAAGGGGAGCTACGGAGGTCGTGATCAAAAGCACTACGTAGATTTCAACCGCAGTATGAGTTTCATATATAATACAAGCTAACTTTAGACCATGTTGCGCAGCATAGAAAAGACCTGTGGTAATCTAAGGGGTAAAAACACTATCCCAACTTTCCCTCGGGCATCCATAGGTTCTTCCTAATCTGATGAAAATAGCACAGTTTTCGCCTGAGTAGAAGGAATACAGGTATCTCAAGCCCTTGGTGGTGTGAGTCAACTGGACCCCCTCCCCCCCCTCAGGTTGGCCAGGTGGAAGAGGGAGGAAAGGGGACACGTGCAAGATCGTCCCAGTCTTTACCGGTGACGTCGATTCATTATATTCTAGCTATCTATATTGACGATTGTGTGCAGTTTAAGAAGGATCTGTGTTAGTAAAAAGGGTTAAGGGAGATTGTTCGAAGCCTCTTAATTGCCGGCGAGCGATAGCAAGCCTGTGAATTAGGAGGAACCAGCCTTCGGGCGGGACATTAGTCTACCGAAAAATGTACAAATTTATGCAGAAGGGGATCTTGGAGATTTTTTTTTGTTTTTTTTTAGCTTGATGGAGGTCTAGGGAGGAAACTAAACAAATTATATATAAATGTAAATCGACCATTATATTAACCCTTCCCCCCTTAACCCTTTCAAGCTCCAATACGCATTTCTGTTTTGTTTCCGGGTAATTATTAGACGATTTTATTCAGCTTAGGGAGGGTATATGGAAGTCAGAGGGTTGATTGAGAGAGACTTTACCCTTTTAATACCCACAGATCCTTCCTAAGCTGCATAACATCGTCTAACGATAGCCAAAATATACTGCTAAAACGCGTCAGAGCTTCAAGGGGTTAAAATGGACAGGTTTTTACGTGAACAACAAATTCGCGAGTGGCAGACACGAGAGAGGCCAACCCAAGGACGCTGAGTCAAGGTTCCGGGAAACTCTGACGAAACCAAAAGTGAACGAATCGAAGTTGAACTGATTGAAATTGAAAGACACTGAACTGAGCAAAACAAATTATTGTCAGATAGTTGGTATTCCTCATTTGAATTTCTCGGAAAATTTATTTATACGAAACTTATATTATACGAAATGTATGGCCAGAATATAATTATGGTCAATAGTCAGTATGACAAGGAAGATTTGAACATAAGAATAAATGTTTGACACTTGATTGTGTTCGTGTGGCTTTTCCCGAGGCAAAAGACGGCGTTCCCAATAATAAACCCGTATGAAGGCATATTGGTAGTAATAAACCCAAGAAATATATATATATATATATTTTTTTTTTTTTTTTTTTTTTTTTTAGAGAGAAAGGTATATCTATATCAATATACACAATGGCATTATGGTTTACATTAACCCCTTCTGTTACATTACATTACAGTACATTACATTACACAGTCCTTTTAACTTTACTCTGGCTACTAGTAGATTATTATATTCAGTTTGAAAAGGGCCTCCAACAATTAACAGGCTTCGAACTATCTCATTTAACCGTTTTACTACCCCAAATCCTTCTTAAACTGCACACAATCGTCTAATTATAGCTAGAATAAAATTAGAAATACGTCGCCGGTATAGAAGGGGTTAAAATCATTATACATATATTGATTTCATGTAGTGTAATATACATGAACAAAATACTATAATTCTAAATATTTTTTTAAACTTTCGTAATTTGTTGAGGCAGACGACTCCTACTTGTATATATACTGTGTGTGTCCATACCACAAACACAGGATATAATAATTATCCAACCTGCCTCAGTTACCACACACGTATAAGCCGGTGTCACATGACCTATTTATCCATCAATATGTTCAGGCAATTACGGTCTGGCGTCTTCTTACTTACAGTTATGCATTATTACAGGCTCTTTAATAATCATCATACATTCAGCTTAGTTATCAATCTCAGTGCGAAGATACCAAAAAAATAGGATGAGGGAAAACTTGTTGATCTAAAATTGCCGGAAAAATAGTTCGTGTGGCACCGGATTTAGGATGTTGATATTGAGTAATCCTTGAACTTGGCCCCGTGAACGTTTGTGGTGACGTAGACGTTTGATCTGGTAACTTCCTATCACGGCGCTCTGTTGGGAGCTTAACCCTTTCAGTCTTCGTGGGCGGTATTCTGTATTCTATTTTCACCATTATTTAACTATTTTTATTCAGATTAGGAAGATGTTGTGGGGGTTAGAGGGTGCATTGAGATAGTTATACCCTTTTTTTTTTTTTTTTTTTTTTTTTTTCTATGTGATTGAGGGAGGCAAAAGGCATTACTGCCTATAGCGAGTGCCTCCCCCATAGTTGAAAGAGTGACAGGGCCAAAATCAAGGGACGTTCGAGCCAAAATGCCTGGACACACGGAGTTTGAAGCAATTTAAGTCATAGGAAGAGGGAAAGACTGATTCTGGGAGAGAGTTCCAGAGCTCAGCTGTTGAGTAGAAGAAAGTTTGAGAGTAACTTTGATTACTAAAGACTCTTCTTAAACTGCATACAATCGCTTATTAGTAACTAAACAGGAAAAAGAAACGCGTCCTTATATTCTGAAGGGGTTAAACACTTACAAAACACATCAAAGTTACTGCAACATGTTTTGATAACCTGAAAGGAACTCGTTCACTTTGATGTAAGTACTTAATACATTTTATAATTATCCTGCAAATTCTTACCATAATTCATATCATCAGTGTCGACGAAACTGAGATAAGACGTTGAATATGACTCATATAATTCATAATGTATTGTAATTATAATAATTTTGACCCTACATAATACAAAAAATAAAAGTTTATAGTGCTTTATAAAAAATAATGGTAATACAATGTGTCAGTCGATGATCAATGATGCTATGATCCAACCAGGGCAGTAAGAAAGAACGAAATATCTACTGGAAATTCCTTGGATGCAACAACAAGAAAGTGATCGATAAAATAGAGGGAAATCACACGAGAGTTTATTCTCGTCAATTTTCTAGGGGCAACATTATTCTGGCAACATTTCTGTGTTTTTTTTACACTGGTATCGATTACTAGAATGATGATAGATAAATCTAGGTGACAACATTATTTTAATACTTGACCACAAAGCTACCAGACCAGTAAGGAGAAAAATATTCATAGACGAATCGGTCGTGTGATTTCGGTTTTAGTCAACACAAGCTTCCGGAGCAGTTGCGCAAGGTTGTGGGCGGGCTGAAGGAAACGTTTGGAGGTTGTCGGTGGGCTGACATGAAGCGAACGTTTGGGTGTGTTATTTTCTAGGAGTGATATTTTGCAATCATGGAGGTGATTACTTGAGGGTTCTTGAAACATTGTGTAGCCTGTGGGGTATATTAAGTGAGGCAGAACAGAGGGACCATCACTCTCACTTGACACGAAGGACAGTCAACATGAAGTATTCCTTGGCTCTCGCCGCTTTTGCTCCGCTCATCGTTTTGGGCTCGGCCACCACCGTGGAGGTAGGATCATGTGGAGCCGGGAAGGACAAGACCATCGTGACAGGAGACGTTAACAGAGAGGACCTTGGCAACGGGTAACTATTTTGATAGTCACATTCTTTGTGTAAAATCACACATTATTGTAAACAACATTATGTGTTTTGCCTGTCCACGAGAGTTATACAGTGTTATTGATATTTGAGATATATTTAACGAAATACTGTATGGGCCCTGTCCCCCTCTTAATTATTGACAAAGAAATGGACGAAAGCCTTAACATTTGAAAACTACCGAGGCTAAGATTAAAGGAAAAGGGGGTTAAATAAAACAAATATTTCTCCTTAAAGAGTGTTTCCATAATAATGATATAACCTATTCCTCTATGTCCCTACAGAGCCCACCGTGACACCGCCAACATTGGCATCAGTCACAAGGCAGGCAAACACACCGTCTCCGGCGACGTCTATGTTGACAAAACCAAGATCCCAGGGTGAGTGAGTGAGTGAGTGAGTGTGTCAGTGAGTGAGTGAGTCAGTCAGTCAGTCAGGGAGGCCACCACCACCTTGACATTGTCTTATTTACGGTTACCTTGTTTTGTCATGACGTCTGTTTATTTTAGACATTTAACATTTCTCGGTATTATAGTCCATTCACTATATACAGGCCAGAAATCTTGACTCTTAACCACTTGGAGCCTGAAACGGGCTGAAGCAAACATGCTGTAAATTTCTGCACCTATTTCCTGGTTGACTTTTCCCCAACGTCCCTTAAATTTGGCCCTCTCACTCTTTTGGCTTTGGGGGAGACACTCCTTACAGGCAGCCTGTCATTTGTCTCCTTCACACACATAAAACAAATAATAATAATGTCATCACGATTGTCCATGTACATTTTTGGTAATAAAAGTTTACTTATAATACTAGACTTTAGTTGTGGCCACCCACCACCTGTTTAGTTGTGGCCACCCACCACCTGTTTAGTTGTGGCCACCCACCACCTGTTTAGTTGTGGCCACCCACCACCTGTTTAGTTGTGGCCACCCACCACCTGTTTAGTTGTGGCCACCCACCACCTGTTTAACTCCTTCAGTGTTTGAGGACGTGCTCTTCTTTTTATTCTGGATATCATTAGACGATTTTCCTCGGTTTTGGAAGGATTTGTGGAAGTTGGAGGTATTAGTGTGTTGGTTTTGACCCCTAAGATTCCTCGAGGTCCTTCCTAAACTGCATTAAATCCTCTATCGCTATACGTAATATAATGAAGAAAGGCGTCCACGTATACTGAATGGGTTAACCATGTATTCTGTTTATCCAAGTATTCTTAGGCAATTCGTATTACCGTTTTCTTATTTGTTCACATAAATATATTATTATCAGGATGCGTATTGTATTACAAACATCTTTGAAATTAGTGTATTTCTTAAGTAATCCATACTTATATTATTAGCTGCAATACCAATTGGCAAGTTATATTTGCTTAGTTATTTGCTTAGTTATTTGCTTAGTTATTTGCTTAGTTATTTACTCGTATGCGTTTGTATATAATTGACAAGTTATATTTGCTTAGTTATTTACTCGTATGCGTTTGTATATAATTGACAAGTTATATTTGCTTAGTTATTTACTCGTATGCGTTTGTATATAATTGACAAGTTATATTTGCTTAGTTATTTACTCGTATGCGTTTGTATATAATTGTAGGATCCTTAGTAATTGTATGTGTATCGTTCCTCCAGGGTGGGCAGCAACAAGCAGGTTGGAGTGAACGCAGAATATGAGTTTAAGCCCAACAAGAACACCCATATAAACATCGGGGTCTCACACACCAAGAGTAGCGGCGGCAAGTGAGTGGTTTAGTAGCTACAATTTATATTTTATTAATGTCTCCCCAACACCAAACACCTCCAATGAAAGGAATGAAAGTATATATGTGATCCACCGGGATTCGAACCCGGGTTATCACACACAGCTTTTTTAAACACTAATTTAGGAAAGTACAAATGTTCCCTCAATTTTCCAATAACTGGCGTTGAAAGGAAGGTGCCAATATGTGGGTTTATTATATTTTTGTACGAAAACACCTATAAAACTAATTTGTCATACAGACCACATTTGTTTTGGGAAAATGTGTACTCTCCTAAACTGAATTAATTATATCTAGAAGGGCTAGCCTATCTTGGAAAGATGGATGATTATACTACTGATAATCAATATATATTAACTTTACATTAAAAATACGCACTACTTTATCCACTAATTCATGTTCATGCTAATCTTTATATATGCATAATCCACGAAGAAAACTAATAATAACTTTTTATGTTCTCCTCCCACAGAGACACGAACGTTGGGATAAACTTCAAGCACGGGTTTTAAGGGGAGGCAGTTGTTTTTTCGAGTCCTCCTCCTCCCTCATGTTTAGCTCTATTAGTTATGAGATTTCAAGAAATTCGCCCCATTAGTGTGGCGATATCCAGGCCTTTTGCCCCATTCCTTTGCCAATATTAAGACCTTTCGTGCCATTTAGGTGTCGATTTTTTCCTGGCGAGCGATAGCAAGCCTGTATTTGAATAGGAATCGGCCTTCGGCCGGGTCATTTTTAAACATATGATAAAAAAGACATCATCGGTACTGAATAGGTTAATTGGGCTAGGTATGGGAAAGGCTGTGAAATTTGAAATATATTTTTCTACTGTATAAATCTTGGTTTTATTTTCTTATGTATATTGGTATGTTGTAATCAAGTATAAGATGATTTATTATATACTCATGCAAAGCTATGGTCACTATAGAAATGTTGGTGTTTTTTGTCGTTTTATGCAAACCAGTGTTATAGTATAAGTAACACCCCGTTCTTAACATTAATCATCAATTACAAACCCCAATGTACTTGAATAAACTAATGAAAGCATATGGTCCTCCCGGGATTCCAACTCGGGACACCACACCAAGAACATAAGCATCTAAACCATTACACCACCAACTCATTAATATATGAGTTTAAAGACGGTATGAAAAGGGCAATTAATGTGTTCATACTAACTTCCGCTTTAAAGGTATATTGATAGTAAACTCATCTAGATAAAAAGGTATACGAAATAATCCAAGGTACTCCATTATCAATAGAGGTAACTTGACTTACCTTTAGTATACCTTCATTTGTTTAATGTACATTTAAAGGAGCCCACCTCGCTTTTTTTTCTCTTTCTCTCCCTCTCTCTTTGGCTTGTATCCATTCGGCCCCATTCAGCCTACTATTTTAAGATGTTTACCTCCATTCAGGTGTCAATATGTTCCTGGCGTGCGGTAGCGAGCCAACATTTATATATTTTTGTTTTGACAGCAAGCTAAATTTGTAAATATTTCGATAAAAAATTGATTTTTCCTGGCGAGCGATAAATCGACACTTAGATTGGGATAAACGTCTTAAATCAGTTGGCTGAATGGGGCCGAATGGATACAAGCCAGGGAAAGAAAGAAAAGGAGAGAAATATTATAAAAAAGCCGGTTACCCCCCCTTAAAGAGGGTTGCATTCATCTTAGGAAGAATGGAGCCAAGAGGTTATAAAAAAGTCTATACAATATTTGCCCATATAATATTAAGGGGAGACACAGACCGTTTTTCTGGACCCCTTTCTCCCTGATGTTTACCCTCACTGGTTTTGAGATTTTAAGACGTTGGTTCTATTAGTTTGGGGATTTTATGACCTTTCACCCCATTTATTTGTCAATATTAGGACCCTTTTGTGCCATTTAGGTGTCGATTTTTTTCCTGGCGAGCGATTACGAGCCTGTAATTTTAGGAGGAATCGGCTTTTGGCCGGGACATTTTTCTACCGAAAAATGTACAAATTTATCTTGAAGGGGGGTCTAGGGGGTGTTTTTCTAAGCTTGATGGAGGTCTAGGGAGGAAACTAAAAAAAAAAAAAAATTAATACATGAATTAATAGACCAAACAAACAGCCACTGTCCCCTTAATCACATATCTGGGAAAGTTACAGGAGAATAAGATGATGATGCCATTTATCATGAGGGCCTTGGTTGGCTGGCAATAATTTTGAATGACAAATACACACACTGGTAAGAAATGAAGGGGAAGAAGAATTGTTTTGAAGTTACACTATTTCGAATCTTTGAGCCTTTAAAGCCAAGTTCTGGATCATCTGGAATATAACAAAGCATTGTATTGTCTCGTTTAAGTTTAATACTTGTGTAAATGAGGGCGTTTTCTATTAATGGTCTTGATTATATTGTTTCCCACATAATTTCTGTTCCTCTCTGTGATCTTATACAGTACATTTTGATTAGATTGTTTCCCACATCATTTCTGTTCCTCTCTGTGATCTTATACAGTACATTTTGATTAGATTGTTTCCCACATCATTTCTGTTCCTCTCTGTGATCTTATACAGTACATTTTGATTAGATTGTTTCCCACATCATTTCTGTTCCTCTCTGTGATCTTATACAGTACATTTTGATTAGATTGTTTCCCACATCATTTCTGTTCCTCTCTGTGATCTTATACAGTACATTTTGATTAGATTGTTTCCCACATCATTTCTGTTCCTCTCTGTGATCTTATACAGTACATTTTGACAATATAGAAAGGCTTAGTTCCTAATCTACACACACCCATATAATATAAAGCCTTGTATAAGGGTCCAGGAATATAAAGCCTTGTATAAGGGTCCAGGAATGCAACCTTCCTTGTTGGCATGATGCATCCTGTATGAGACTGAATCCTGTAACTCCTTCAGTAACTCCACCCAGTAACGGGTGGATGGGACTTGTCAGAATTGGTAGGCAACCCATCTAGGGGAGACCTTATACAAATCCAGGTGGGGATGGGACTCATCTGCCCTGTTCGGCAACCCGTCTAGGGAAGTAAGCCTTATACAAATCCATACTGTCCACCTAAGGGTGCAGCAGGTTAGTGGATAAACTAGCCACCAACCATTGTTGAAACAAAAAATAGTGCTAAAAATATGCATAGAAGGCCTTGGAGTCCGTAAGTTGAGTGGTCAATCCTGTAAGTCCTTGAATAAACTGGCTCAGGTTGTCCTCACGGGGGACGGGTCTGCTTGGGGGCATTTTATGTATGGCCACCCACATAAAGGGAAGTAAGGCGACCGACAATAGATAGATATATAGTATTTGAGGATACCTTTCTTCTGGCTATCATTAGACGGGCTTATGCAGTTTAGGAAGGATCAGAGAGGTAAAAATTATCTCACTCAACTTACCTAGCTGTCACAAGTTCTTCCTATGCTGAATACAATCGTCTGCAGATAGCCAAAATGAAAGGAATGATGCGCCCTTGAATACTTATCAACTAGGAGACGTAACGGGTGCCCCTTTCAGCATATGAGATCCTTCCTAAGCTGCATAAGATCGTCTAAATATAGCTAGAATAAAACATAACCGACGTCGCCGGTACACAGAGGGTTAAAGTCCAGCGCAAGTGAATAGAAGGAATAGATAAAAGGAGTCAGTTTACCCCCACAAGGAGTCAGTTTACCCCCACAAGGAGTCAGTTTACCCCCCACAAGGAGTCAGTTTACCCCCACAAGGAACATCACAAAGGTCCACCAACATCAGGAGGTTCCTATTTACTTCAAGTGGACAGAGGAATTGGGTACCCCTTCTGTACTGGGGACGTCTTTTTAATTTTGTTCTAGCTATGTGTAGACGATTTTGTGCAGTTTAATAAGGGTCTGCGGTAGTAAAAAAGGGTTATATGAGATAGTTCGATTTCTGTTAATGGCTGGAGACCCTTTTTAAACTGAATAAATCATCTAATAGTAGCCACAATATAGTGACGGTCTCGGTAAAGCAGGGTTTAATTATAGATTGTCCAATAGTTCTCGTTTCATGATTAAAGGAATATTTTAATGTATGTGTGTATTTATTAATTTCATTAGGCTATATATTTAGCTATAAATGTATTTAGTTTTGCTATCTAGACCCCAGTCAAGCTTCAACAAATATATGCCCAAGACCCTCCTTTCAAGATAAATGTGTGCATTTTTCGGTAGACAAATGCCCTGGCTGAAGGCAAATCGACTAATGGTAACCGGAATAAGATATATATTACGCCATCGACCTGAAATAAACAAAAGGCTTCCTAATACGGAACGAGTTAACCCTATTTGGTCCAAGGTGGGGTCTTTCTAGGCGCTCCCCTGCTCCGCTCCATTAGTTACGTTATTTTAAGGCGTATCACTCTATTAGTTTGGCGAAAATAATTTAAGGTGTTTTAAACTTGAAATAAATTAGCCTATGGCTGGGACATTTTTCTGTAGAAAAATGTACAAATTTAGGTAGAAGTTGGTCTGGGTGAGCATTTTTTTTTTTTTTTAGGAAATCTGGGAAGGCGTTTTTTGTTAGACTAGGAGACAAACTAAAATACATTGCTCGAAGATGGCAAACGCAACAAAAATAATCAATAAAAATTAAACAAAATACCATAGTCACCCACAGGACGTCGGATCAGATAGTGTTAACACCTGAACGTTCCATTTCCGTCAGGCTAACCCCTCTAAATGGTTCAAATGTCCAGGATAACTACATTGATGCTATGGCCGTGTTCCATCATTGTTATGACTGCAAACAGGGAATTCCCTTTATGCCCGGACTTTTTTTCCTAGTGACATATTACTGGTGTTGTGTCAGCTGGAGAGGTTGGGTCATAAACTCATAACAACGTTCTGAGAGCCCAGTTCAGGGAAGGTGGTGATAAACAAATCGGTAGGGAAGATGGGTATCCCGTGCGTGTGGGAAGAGAGAGAGAGAGAGAGAGAGAGTTACACGAAGTTACAAGGAATAATTAGTATCTCAGAGACCTTGCGGTCCATTCCGAGGAGATACTCGAAGTGGAAGGAGAGAGACGCTACACTCTTTACAGAGTATGCAAAATACTATCTACTCTCTTCTTGAACTGCTCTACTGAAGAACTATTTACAACTTCGGAGGGAAGTTTGTTGATCTTAATTATGTGAAAAAGGTTCCACTAATACTTGTGCGGAACCTTTTCAATTCTAATTTCCAGCCTTAGTTGCGTGTTGTATTCATATTGAGGCTAAACATTTTGCTATATTCCACATTGTCAAACCCTTTAAGTATTTTAGAAACTTCAATGAGCTGACTTCGTAGTCTGTGTGTCTCCAACGGGAAGAGATCAAGAGCTTTCAACCGGTCCTCATAGCTCATTCTTCTAAGCGATGAAATAACATTTGTAGCCCTAGCTTGTACTCTTTCCAGTCGCTCTATATCTTTCCTGAGTGCTGGAGACCAGAATTGAACAGCATACTCCAGGAGAGGCCGTATCAGAGCGTTGTAAAGTGTGAGGACTATTTCCTTATTTCTATAATTAAATTGCCTCTAAAATATAGCCCAATAATTTCTGAGCTTTCTTTTCTACTTCAATGCATTGCATGGAAAACTTAAGGTTACTGCTAATCAGAACACCCAAATCCTTTTCCAAGTCAGTCACTTCCAGAGGCATTCCCAGTAGTGAATAGTCTGAATTTGGGTTTGCTTGGCTGATATGCATCACCTTACACTTTTCCAAGTTTAGAGGCATCTGCCATGTCTCCGACCATTCACCCAGTCTGTTGAGGTCGATAGAGAGAGAGAGAGAAAAAAAAAAAACAGAGAGAGAAAGAGAGAGAGAGAGAGAGAGAGAGAAGAAAGAGAAAGAGAAAGAGAGCTACATAGAGTTAAAAGATAGACAAACTGCACAGATCTTGCGGCCCCTATTAGGCAGTCCGGACTTAATTCTAACCAAATTTGCTACTAAGTGGAAAGTAAGGCTAGCAACAAAGCAGAAGGCTATTTCCCCACCCACCAGAGAGAGAGAGAGTGTGTTTGTGTGTGTGTGTGTGGGGGGGGGGGGGGGGGGGGGACCAAAAATTAACCAAACTCAATATTTCTACGAAGTCAGACGATTTAGAATTACAATGAATTTTAAGTCGACATATTTCAATACCTGTGTTTTCTTAATTTCCTGCCTTTAAACACACTGGTGGTCTTGCAGGTAAATCCCACTAGAAGTACAATCTCCTTATTCATAGAAGCATAATAACATTGTTTTGTCTATTTTACATGTTAATTAGTTAGTTAAAATACGACCTCAGGGGCTATCATCAACCCTTCTGGATTATTAAGCCAGCACACTATAAGTCAAGAATAGCGTCGGGTGAGGGCTGGTCCTATCCAGAGTGAGGTTTGGCATCCTCTACCCAACCTTTGCTGTTCCTGTCTGTCTCTTTTACTGTCCTACGTTTCCATCTGAGAGCAGGGGGGCTAGGAATCCTCCTCCACTTGTATAATTCACCTACTAGAAGAGACAGAGTAAGGGGTGAGGGAACGCGAATGTGATCCCAGGCCCTAAGATTTGGATCTTTAAATGTTGTTTCTGTTCGGTCTCTGTCTCGAGTCGGCCAACCCCAGCTATGGGGTATGTATGTACCTGAGTATATACAGTACATACATACATACACTTTCAATGGCATATTACGTTACTAGTGTCTGGATGCTCTTTAATGACTGTTCTCTCTCCTGCTACTACTGTATATTGATATAATGAAATATTAATACAATTAATAGAATATTATTTGTCAAAATACGTGTTTTTATAAAAAGAAAAGCGACAGGAATTTCAGTCTAGAACCATTTAAACACCATTTATCAATTAATCTAAAAACCTTTAATAAAGAAAATAATATACAAAGTAATAGTAAAATAAAATCTAAAAATTCAGAATGGGGCTAAATTGTTTCCAAGGTCGAATACACTGTTCTGGTGGTGACGTTCTGACCCCGTGACACAGATGTAGGGCAGTATTTATGATCACTCTAAACAGGCGTTATCTATACCATGACAAACAAAGATTATAGAATTGAGGGCTAGTTTATTATAAATAGAACTTGATAACACCAACTTTACTCAAAATACAGTTTACTTCTATTTCGTTCATTAATGTATCGAGATTCTCTATGGTAAGATTTACGAATATGGGCATGATCAGTGACACTACCTCGGAGATTGTCCATCCATAAGCATTATTTGATCCCTATTATGTGCAGATGCAAAGGCTTGAACCTGCGACATATAATTCTCAGAGATGGCTCTTTTAAGCACCATAGTATGTTAATGCATAGTATTAATGAAAGTAAATTATCTGATCTACTTCAACCTACATTTAAACAATATATAGACTATCTATAAACTTGAGGGAGCAATAAATCCTGTCACTCAATCAGAACACTTGTCCAAGGTTCATGTCTTGGCAACTATACAGTTATGCCAGTGTCACACGAGTGCCTTTTCCCTGTGCCATAACGCATAACAAATATTTGTTTGTATTTTGTTTTTTATATAGGCAGTATGACAAAAATAATAATAAATAATATTCATATGACTGTCGATCGAGCTCAAGTTGACGGATTGATTGAGATATCTGCATAACACAATCAAGGTCAGTATAAAATATATAACGGTGACGAATAAATGTAGTCTTAACTACGAAAATCCTACGGGAATACAAGTCATACCACACTATACAGCCAACCCACAATCCACAAGACGAACATCAACAAATTCGGTCAGTCATTTTACTCCGTCTGCAATACAAGCAAGAAGGTGTTTTCAGGAAGATGTTGTAGTATATTCCTTAGCTAAACATAATACCTTAAACAGACAACCTATTAATCCAAATTGTTTTGCTGTTGTAATATATTATTTTGTAACCACTTAAAGTTGGAATAGGTTACATACATACAGTATGTTCTTGACATCTGTCAAGATATTAGTGCTTTCTATAAAAAAGCATCTACTAGTACATTTGTATATTACTGGAATATCAACAGGAAATTGCAATTACCACTCAGCCAACAAAACGTTTCCAACACAGTAGGAAAGCTCGCAGGAAAGTCCATCAAAGAGGACAGTCACCTCCTCAAGGTCATTGAGGCGGTAGTTTCCCCGATGATCGTCACTGTCCTGAGACCTGCCGTATATAAGGTGAGGCAGGACAGGTTGGAGCATCACTCTCACTTCACACTTAGATCAATCAACATGAAGTGCTCCTTGGCTTTCACTTCCCCCCTGCTCCTGCTCCTGCTCTTGGGCTCGGCCTCCACCTTGCCCGTCATCGACCAGGACGCAGATGTACCCCAGTTCCTAGCACTTGACTCTAACGATGACGTAGTTGACCTTATACCTGTAGAAGTTGACTCCGGAGTGTACCTGGTGCCTGTAGTGTACGTGGTGGAGGAGCAGCCTGAGGGAGGAGCCGGGAGGAGGAAGAGACAGACCACCTTGTCTGGAGGAGTCAACAGGGAGGACCTCGGCAATGGGTAAGGAACTTGAAGCAAATATTATAGCCATCATACTAATACTAGAACATAATACATTGAATGTTCTGAGTCTAATGCAGCTATGTATGTTTTATGGTAATAATATTAATAAAAACTAGATTAATGAATTAACCTAAAACTCACAAAACCTATTTTCCATATTGTTTACATATAAAGAGACACAGCCAATTCGTAAGCAATAATTAATCGTATTCACATTAATTAAGACCTGCCTATTATATTGTGGTATAACCTGGCCTTTCTGTACCCCTGCAGCGGTCGTCGGGACAGCGGCAACTTCAACATCAACCACCAGCGGGGCCCCCACACCGTCACGGGCGGCGTCAGTGTCGACAGAACCAAGATCCCGGGGTCAGTATATAATAACCATACCACTCAATTTTTCAGTTGACTATTTAATTTGAGGCTAGGTCTGCCACAACAAAACCTGATACCATAAACAGTCGCCCACAGAACTCCTGTCCCTTCATGTTGCAATTATTATCCACCAAATCATACTCTGATATCCTGTAGAGTAACTCTCAAAATATTTTCCCAATCTCTATAATATCAAGCTTGGTAATCGCTCTTTTTTGTGGGTATGTTTGTTAAAATATCAAGAGCTAAAGATAAAGCTGCAGTTCTGAAAATATGCGACGAACATTGAGCCTGCTTATACACTTTTATTGACTGCTATAGGTAACAGTTCTATACTATTAACCTGAAGGTACCCAAGTTTCAATTACTAACTTTGCTTCTCTTCCAGATTTGGCAGCGGCAGGAATGTTGGAGTTAACGCTGGCTACGAGTGGAAGAGGAGGAACACAGCCATCGCCGCCGGGGTCTCTCACTCCAGGGG
Organism: Paralithodes platypus; assembly: GCA_032716605.1. Lineage (NCBI taxonomy): Eukaryota > Metazoa > Arthropoda > Malacostraca > Decapoda > Lithodidae > Paralithodes > Paralithodes platypus. The sequence goes on from CM064517.1 coordinate 28,547,946, forward strand.
CAGTGGTGGCAGGTGAGAGAGAGAGAGAGAGAGAGAGAGAGAGAGAGAGAGAGAGAGAGAGAGAGAGAGAGAGAGAGAGAGAGAGAGAGAGAGAGAGAGAGAGAGAGAGAGAGAGAGAGAGAGAGAGAGAGAGAGAGAGAGAGAGAGAGACAAAAAAAGAAAAAACGTGTGTGAGGATGTAAGCTTGTGTGTGAGAGTGAGTCAATAAGATTCAAGTAAAGCTAAGGGAGTCACTTGGTGGTTAAATAAAGCTTAAGATTGAGAACATTGGCAATAGTGACAGTGGGAGCGAGGGAAAGAGTTAAAACTAAGTAGACAATGAGAACGTGAGTGATAGAGAGTGAAAAAGAGCAAGACAAAATATAGGCTTGCGATAGAAAATGTGGGCATAAAAAGCAAGAGAGGACTATCACCGGACTATAACATTAAGGGTGAAATACTAGAGTTATGACATTAATACAAAAAGTTGAAAGATATATATATTTATAAATATCATCTTCATAATAGTAAAAGAAGAACCTATGTAGCACTGCAGCATGCTTCTGTATTTACATAATTAGAAAGTCAATAACAAAAATAATTACATGAAGTTTATATACTAATAATTACATGAAGTTTATATACTAATAATTTCCTTTTATCCATTTCCCAGAGCTACAAATTTCGGCCTTACTTTCAAGCACCAATTCGGCAAGAAGTAAGAGACGCAGAAGACCTTTCCTTTAGTGTATTGAAATATTCGGCCACTGACCTACTGACCCAGAGAAGACCAGAGAAGACATCATTGGGACACTGTAATAAGGCGAAGATGATTGTATTTAAAACTCACGCCCAGGCAAAGTTACTAATAGACGGGCCTGTACAATACAGTTAAAGTTATCCACCTTCCATTATAGCTTTACGGCTATCATTATTTAAAGGGTACACCCACATGGAAACACAATCATTAACAAACCTGAATGGAACAGACTACAATTATATGTGTCATGTGAGAAGAACACGGTGTATGGGCATTATTTTTTGTAATTTGTATTAGTGAAGAGTATATTACATAACAATAAATGTTTATATATTTTTAAAATGTATTTGGTTTCACTATCCATCAATAGGATGTTGCAATATATTTACAACAACAAGCAGTAACTTTAACATAGTCCATGTCTGATATGAGGGACATGAGATCTTCTAAGAGTAATTAAATCCCCTAAACTTTTCCATAATGAAATAGAAAAATATTGTCATATTGTTGTTGTGTTTTTGTTTGTTTTTTGTCTAGTTAATTTACTCAGTGTAATCTATTTGAAGTTAAGCAATTCACAATATTTAATTATTATGTTTTTTTCCACCAACCAACTTCAGCTCCAAACTCAATTAATAAAATCAACAAATACATGTGGCACTCTAAGGACTCGAACCCAGGATACTCATATCGAAACTCCGCGCACCTATGCATTACGCTATCAAGACAGTTAAAGAAATATGCACAAGCCTACGATTTATTATGCAGTTTCGAATCCTGCATATTAATCTGAGCATGTATACATATATTCCAACTGCGCTATGGTAGCCTAATGTATAGACGAATGGAAGGAGTGATTAATGGGGCACTTAACCCTTGGGAAGGCCTTGATATAAATTGCTCCTGAACCAGAATGAATTATTATGTTTTTTCCACCAACCAACTTCACCTCCAAACTCAATTAATGAAATCAACAAATACATGTGGCACTCCAAGGACTCAAACCAAGGATACTCACATCGAAACTCCGAGCACTTACTCTACTCTACAATACTCTACTCTACTCTACTCTACTCTACTCTACTCTACTCTACTCTACTCTACTCTACTCTACTATAGTATTTCTAGTGCTTGAATATACTGTATAGATCACAAATGAACGGTGAAGTTGATAGGATTGTTGAATACATTAATTTGTTGGAGTAGACTGAATAATTCACTGATTTAGGGGTTCAGAAACTGGCATATATTAACAGCATGTGTTATATTGGCATTTAATTGGCGCATAACTGCAAGACATATGTAGATCATACACATGGATAATTAGTTTATTCAATCTGTTCAGAATCAATATTTCACTGATATCTCTCAATTACTGTATAACCATTTTCGGTGCTCAAACTGAAGGATTAGTTTCAATGATATAGATTAATTGTTTTAATAATAATGTATTTAGTAGGAATTAAACTCATCTACCAACATCAGCATTTAATGAGAACTGGTACAAAAAGAAACAGAAAAATTCAGCACAGTTGGCTCATCTCGCATTTCACTGCAATAAAGCTTACCAAATGCTGACAGATAATCATCGATTTAACATATTGGGCTGAGAGATTAAGGGCTTGGCTTCTCTCATTTCTAAGCGGACTCGGAGGATCGATGACAGTCGGGTTGCATCACAGGGTTAGGGCATGCATATCACACCAAGCGAACACGGGCTCACGAAAAGGAGCTAGCTGAGCAAACAAGGGATCGCAAAAATACGATAGCTGAGTAAACAAAACAAAATTAAAAGACTAGGGACCACGGAGGCTTGATGGACTCTGTCTACTTTACTCTCTAGATGACGTTAACTCTATACCATCTGCTGGTTCATCCACTGTAAACTCTTTAGCGTGGGCAGAGGCATCACCGGGTAGCCCTGTTAAGCCCTTTTCACACATCCAAGAGTCGGACGTAGCGGTAAAAAACTGTTTGGCATGTCATTCGCCAATATACATAGAAATGCAAGGTCGGCACTACTACTGGATATGCGTGGCCAGTCAGCTATGAGCCAACAAATTTTTAACATGCTCAAAATTTGGCTGTCAGTTTGTAGTGGCGAAGGGCATTCGTAAGTCATTAATAGCAGTGCGTTGCTCTGCGTTGCTTGTAGTAGCTCTGCGTAGCTCTTTGGAGCTAAGCGTAGTGATTAATTTTTTATTCGTGGTGATGCTGTATGTGAAAAATCCATACCACACAGCTTCGCTTAGCTACTAAAAAGCTACTAATAGCAACGACAATTCCAGGTACATTCTGTTTGAATGCAGGTATGTGCTACTGCGATTTAAGTCATAGGTATTATTAGCAATTGGTAACGATTCGTAAACCAAGAATGACCATTGAAATTCACATTTTAAAACACTAGTAGCGGATGCATCGTAACTTGCAACATATGCATATCTCATTCTTGACTATTCATACATATTTGTAACTATTCATACAAATGCCTCGGAACGCTGAATGCGGGGTTATTTATACCGAGAGTCAAGGCGATTGTTCGGGTTGGCCGATTCGTAGAAAAACTTGTGAATGTGTGAACCCCCTTTAGGCCTCGGAGTCTGACGGTACCCAGAATGTCACTTCTTGAGTGGAGTTACTCCCAAACCAGCTTGGTCTCCACCATAGACTCCATAGCCACCCCACAAAGGCACAAACAAATAGATAGATATTCAACAACCGTCAGAATTAGTAAATAGATAAATAATTATCATATCATTCCTAGTTATGAGTACAATGACTGCGCAGCAAGTCAATGATGCATGTTGTATTTGATTATATATAATTCAGAATTTATAAGTACAAATGTGGAAGGCATATCAAAATGGATTACGAGATTTGCTGCATAAAAAAAAATAGACAAAGGTGGGGGAACTATATTCCTTCAAAATATATTGACAAATAAAACTCCGCCATTGATAAAGTTCTTCCTGTTGATGTCTCATGTCACGGCAGTCTCCTACAGAATACAAAACACTCTCGCTCTTTATTCCACGCATGTTAAAAGTTCTTCCTTGGAGGGTAGTGATGAAGGTGACCTGGCAATGTTCGTTTGAGAGTGACTAGCAAGCAAGTTAGTTTGTTAAAATAGGACTTAAGAGGCAATCAACTCTTTTGGATTATTCAGCCAGCACACTGTACTGTAAGTCAAGAATAGCGTCAGGGCTGGAGCCCCTTTTCGAGAACTCTAGTCCATTGCAAGCAAGGATTAATAGACCTGATTTTAAATACCCGAAGATAGGTTGCATACTATGGTATATTATGGTTAAAGAGAAGATGAGTCTCTTCGATGGAAAGGGATACAATCAACGTGTATAGTAGATTACATCATCTCGGCCTATGAGAATGTTATCCAGGTCACAACGAAGCAAGATCGAGGCCGAGTCCAGAACAAGCGTTGAGTTGAGAACCATCTAATGGAAGTGATATTCCATTAAACATACTTATAGTACACCTAGAAAGAAAATTCACAACAAATCTAAATTTACCCTTAAAAGGAGTTTACAAAATATCAACTTACACCAGATTCCATTTTACTGATAGTTGAACAAGGCACCAAGTGTGAGGAAACTGACCTTCCATCTCGCTCTGTCCTGCTTCATATAATGTACCCTTTTGGACACTAAATAACCATGTAAAATCCCAATCACCCGTTCTCCCTCAACGAATAAAATAAAACATGACAATTATACACATGGCAGTTCCATTTCCGTCACTCTATTCTGAATGTTGTTCGAGGTACCGGGTTAATTATACTGATAGGCCGTGTTCACGCCTCTGTATGGTTGTCGCTGGGGAAATTCTGATTTGTTCCCGATACTTTCCTAGTGCCTTGTTTGGTCATACGTAAGCTGGTGAGGCTGCGTCATAACAAACCTTCACGGAGATGAGTTCAGGGAAAGTGATGATAAATATAAAATATTGGGTGTGATTGAGGGAGGCTTGATATCCCGAGCGTGCAAGAGATAGAGAGAGAGTGTGTGTGTATGTGAGAGAGAGAGTATCTCATCGCGTGAATCTATGTGTGTGTGCACGAGTGCAAAAGAGAGAGACTGTGTCTGTGAGAGAGTGAATGAGAGAGAAAGAGAGATTGACAGATAAACAAAAATGTGACTGAAAATAATATTACTAAAACATCGGACAATTTAGAATTACTATTGCTCTTAAACCAATATATGTAATAATATATATACCTGTATTTGTTTTACTGTATGCAAGACCCTGGTGGTTTTACCGGTAACTTCCACAACCAGTATAAGTTTTTGAGGGTTACTCAACATTATTCATAAAGGAATCTTAACACACACGGTTATTGAGCGAGTCGTTTTAGTTGACAGTTATATCAACTTATCTTAACTTAATCTCTATTCTGCTTTGTCTTATACTCTGTCCTCTATTGTGCCAGTTTAATATATACTGCAATAGTACCTTACTATAGCTGATACCCAAATATATTTAGTAATACTTAACCCGGTAATCGGCGACTAAAACTGACCCAGGGACCAACAGAAAACAGTCAGGCTTATTGCCCGTCTGTTTTCTGTTGGATGCTCATGATATCCATATCATTATAAATTATAAAAAAAAAAAAAATGGGCAATATTTTGATGAATGGAACAAACATGAAATTGAGTGCTAGTTTTAAAAACAATTTGATAACACCAAGTTTATAAAAAATACAGTTTACTTCTATTTCGTTCATTAATGTATCGAGATTCTGTAAGGTAATATTTACGAATATGGGCCGGAGTGACACTACTTCAGAGAATGTCCATCCATTGACATTGTTTGATCCCTGTTATGTGCAGATACAAAGGCTTGAAGTTGCGACAAATACTTCTCAGAGATAGCTGTTTTAAGCACCATAGTAGGTTAATGCATAATATTAATGAGACTAAATGATCCCAATCTATTCAACCTACATTAAAAATATATAAACTATATAGCAAACCTGTGGGAGCCTTAAATCCTGTCACTCATTAACAACACTTGTTCAAGGTTCATGTCTTGGTAACTGTACAGTTATGTCAGTGTCACACGAGTTATTTTTCCCTGTGCCATAACGCATACAAAATAGTAATTGGTATTATTTTTCCCTGGCCATAACGCCATACAAAATAGTAATTGGTATTATTTCAAAGAGACAGTAAGACAAAAAGATCAGAAATAATATTCATATTACAAACGATCGAGCTCAAGTTGACGGATTGATTGATATGTATACCAAATTTGAATTAGGTATAAAATATGTATAACTGTGACCAATAAATGTGATTTTAACTACAACCAGGTTTAACTACTGGCAATCCAGAAGACAAACATCAACAAAGTCAATCACTCATTGTCCTCCCTCAACAATACAAGCAAGAAGGTGTTTTCTGGAAGGTGTTGTATTATATTCCTTATATAAACATAAAACCTTAGATTCCTTAGAAAGAAAACTATTAAGCCAAATTATTGTATTTGTTTATTATATTATATTTTAATGGCCTTAAGTTGCAATAGGTTATATATATATATATATAATATCTTGTTGACATCTATCAGGATATTAGTGTTTTCTATAGAAAGATCATCTACTGATATATTTTTATAATACAGGAATATCAACAGCAAATTGCAGTCAACCATCAGCCAACGAAACGTTTCCAACACAGTAGGAAGGCTCGCAGGGAAGTCCATGGTGAAGCCAATCACCTCAAGGTCATTGAGGCGGTAGTTTCCCCGATGATCGTCACTGTCCTGTGACCTGCCGTATATAAGGTGAGGCAGGACAGGTTGGAGCATCACTCTCACTTCACACTTAGCTCAATCAACATGAAAGTGCTCCTTGGCTTTCACTTCCTCCTGCTCCTGCTCCTGCTCTTGGGCTCGGCCTCCACCTTGCCCGTCATCGACCAGGACGCAGATGTACCCCAGTTCCTAGCACTTGACTCTAACGATGACGTAGTTGACCTTATACCTGTAGAAGTTGACTCCGGAGTGTACCTGGTGCCTGTAGTGTACGTGGTGGAGGAGCAACCTGAGGGAGGAGCCGGGAGGAGGAAGAGACAGACCACCGTGTCTGGAGGCGTCAACAGGGAGGACCTCGGCAGTGGGTAAGGAACTTGAAGCAGGGTTGAAAAATTATGACAAATCTAAACACTAAAATATAGCATGCTACGAGTCTAATCCAGATTTTTTTTTTTTTTTATATATTCCAACTACTCCCTCTCGGGAATAGGCTGATAGCCTTTACACTCTACCGCTGAACACGGTGAGGCCCGTGCGGTCTTTTTCCAGTCTAGGGAGTGAGACATGCGAAGCACCCCCTCACGGCTCGAACCCTACTCCATCTCTGAAGCTGCTTCGCCCCTGCGCTTCAGTCTCACTCCCCAGGCTCGGACCCTCACTCTCAGAACGCCACCTATTGAGCAATTAACTCACTAGGCATTACCCCCCTGTAGCATATTTTGAATATGGGAATATTCATACAGTGCTATTTAATCAGGGAACAATGAGGGTATTTTGTTTCGGCATTCGTGTGTGCTGTGGTAATGCACTGAAACTAGGTACAGCACAAATTCCCTCCCAATAAGATCTTCCCATTGACATATTGGGATTCGAACCCGGGTCCATTGGATTACCAGTCCAGTGGCAAGGGACCATCTGCTGCACACCACCACAAATCCAAAATAAATCTGACACTAACCCCCCTACTGTATTTGACCCCATGTCTTCTTGGCACATGCTTATCCATTACTG
>CM064517.1:28555567-28570567 GCA_032716605.1 Paralithodes platypus
GTCAGTGTCGACAGAACCAAGATTCCGGGGTCAGTATATAATAATCATACCACTCATATCCGGGGTCAGTATATAATAACCATACCCAGCTCACTATCCCGGGGTCATATATAATGATCTACAAACCACTCATATCCCGGGGTCAGGTATATAATAACCCTACCACTCAATATCCCGTGGGTCAGTATATATAAAGCCATAGCCACTCATATTCCCGGGGTCAGTATCTAAATACCCACTCAAATCCCCGGGTTGTTATATAACCATACCAATATCCCGGGGTCAGTATAATAACCCCACTCAATATCCCGGGGTCAGTATATAAATACCATACAACTCAAGATCCCGGGGTCAGTTATAATAACCATACCACTCAATTTGTTGACTATTTAATTGAGGCTAGGTCTGCCACAACAAAACCTGATACCATAACAGTCGCCCACATAACTCCTGTCCCTTCATGTTTGCAATTATTATCCACCAAATCATACTCTGATATCCTGTAGAGTAACTCTCAAAATGTTTTCCCTATCTCTATAATATCAAGCTTGGTAATCGCTCTTTTTTTGTGGTATGTTTGTTAAAATATCAAGAGCTAAAGATAAAGCTGCAGTTCTGAAAATATGCGACGAACATGATCCTGCTTATACACTTTTATTGACTGCTATAGGTAACAGATCTATACTATTAACCTGAAGTACCCAAGTTTCAATTACTAACTTTGCTTCTCTTCCAGTTTTGGCAGCGGCAGGAATGTTGGAGTTAACGCTGGCTACGAGTGGAAGAGGAGGAACACAGCCATCGCCGCCGGGGTCTCTCACTCCAGGGGCAGTGGTGGCAGGTGAGAGAGAGAGAGAGAGAGAGAGAGAGAGAGAGAGAGAGAGAGAGAGAGAGAGAGAGAGAGAGAGAGAGAGAAAAAAAGAAAAAACGTGTGTGAGGATGTAAGCTTGTGTGTGAGAGTAAGTCAATAAGATTCAAGTAAAGCTAAGGGAGTCACTTGGTGGTTAAATAAAGCTTAAGATTGGGAACATTGGCAATAGTGACAGTGGGAGCGAGGGAAAGAGTTAAAACTAAGTAGACAATGAGAACGTGAGTGATAGAGAGTGAAAAAGAGCAAGACAAAATATAGGCTTGCGATAGAAAATGTGGGCATAAAAAGCAAGAGAGGACTATCACCGGACTATAACATTAAGGGTGAAATACTAGAGTTATGACATTAATACAAAAAGTTGAAAGATATATATTTATAAATATCATCTTCATAATAGTAAAAGAAGAACCTATGTAGCACTGCAGCATGCTTCTGTATTTACATAATTAGAAAGTCAATAACAAAAATAATTACATGAAGTTTATATACTAATAATTACATGAAGTTTATATACTAATAATTTCCTTTTATCCATTTCCCAGAGCTACAAATTTCGGCCTTACTTTCAAGCACCAATTCGGCAAGAAGTAAGAGACGCAGAAGACCTTTCCTTTAGTGTATTGAAATATTCGGCCACTGACCTACTGACCCAGAGAAGACCAGAGAAGACATCATTGGGACACTGTAATAAGGCGAAGATGATTGTATTTAAAACTCACGCCCAGGCAAAGTTACTAATAGACGGGCCTGTACAATACAGTTAAAGTTATCCACCTTCCATTATAGCTTTACGGCTATCATTATTTAAAAGGTACACCCACGTGGAAACACAATCATTAACAACCCTGAATGGAACAGACTACAATTATATGTTTCATGTGAGAAGAACACGATGTATGGGCATTATTTTTTGTAATTTGTATTAGTGAAGAGTATATTACATAACAATAAATGTTTATATATTTTTACAATGTATTTGGTTTCACTATCCATCAATAGGATGTTGCAATATATTTACAACAACAAGCAGTAACTTTAACATAGTCCATGTCTGATATGAGGGACATGAGATCTTCTAAGAGTAATTAAATCCCCTAAACTTTTCCATAATGAAATAGAAAAATATTGTCATATTGTTGTTGTGTTTTTGTTTGTTTTTTGTCTAGTTAATTTACTCAGTGTAATCTATTTGAAGTTAAGCAATTCACAATATTTAATTATTATGTTTTTTTTCCACCAACCAACTTCAGCTCCAAACTCAATTAATAAAATCAACAAATACATGTGGCACTCTAAGGACTCGAACCCAGGATACTCATATCGAAACTCCGCGCACTTATGCATTACGCTATCAAGACAGTTAAGAAAATATGCACAAGCCTACGATTTATTATGCAGTTTCGAATCCTGCATATTAATCTGAGCATGTATACATATATTCCAACTGCGCTATGGTAGCCTAATGTATAGACGAATGGAAGGAGTGATTAATGGGGCACTTAACCCTTGGGAAGGCCTTGATATAAATTGCTCCTGAACCAGAATTAATTATTATGTTTTTTCCACCAACCAACTTCACCTCCAAACTCAATTAATGAAATCAACAAATACATGTGGCACTCCAAGGACTCAAACCAAGGATACTCACATCGAAACTCCGAGCACTTACTCTACTCTACAATACTCTACTCTACTCTACTCTACTCTACTCTACTCTACTCTACTCTACTCTACTCTACTCTACTCTACTCTACTCTACTCTACTCTACTATACTATAGTATTTCTAGTGCTTGAATATACTGTATAGATCACAAATGAACGGTGAAGTTGATAGGATTGTTGAATACATTAATTTGTTGGAGTAGACTGAATAATTCACTGATTTAGGGGTTCAGAAACTGGCATATATTAACAGCATGTGTTATATTGGCATTTAATTGGCGCATAACTGCAAGACATATGTAGATCATACACATGGATAATTAGTTTATTCAATCTGTTCAGAATCAATATTTCACTGATATCTCTCAATTACTGTATAACCATTTTCGGTGCTCAAACTGAAGGATTAGTTTCAATGATATAGATTAATTGTTTTAATAATAATGTATTTAGTAGGAATTAAACTCATCTACCAACATCAGCATTTAATGAGAACTGGTACGAAAAGATAACAGAAAAATTCAGCACAGTTGGCTCATCTCGCATTTCACTGCAATAAAGCTTACCAAATGCTGACAGATAATCATCGATTTAACATATTGGGCTGAGAGATTAAGGGCTGGCTTCTCTCATTTCTAAGCGGACTCGGAGATCGATGACAGTCGGGTTGCATCACAGGGTTAGGGCATGCACATCACACCAAGCGAACACGGGCTCACGAAAAGGAGCTAGCTGAGCAAACAAGGGATCGCAAAAATACGATAGCTGAGTAAACAAAACAAAATTAAAAGACTAGGGACCACGGAGGCTGATGGGACTCTGTCTACGTTACTCTCTAGATCACGTTAACTCTATACCATCTGCTGGTTCATCCACTGTAAACTCTTTAGCGTGGGCAGAGGCATCACCGGGTAGCCCTGTTAAGCCCTTTTCACACATCCAAGAGTCGGACGTAGCGGTAAAAAACTGTTTGGCATGTCATTCGCCAATATACATAGAAATGCAAGGTCGGCACTACTACTGGATATGCGTGGCCAGTCAGCTATGAGCCAACAAATTTTTAACATGCTCAAAATTTGGCTGTCAGTTTGTAGTGGCGAAGGGCATTCGTAAGTCATTAATAGCAGTGCGTTGCTCTGCGTTGCTCGTAGTAGTTCTGCGTAGCTCTTTGGAGCTAAGCGTAGTGATTAATTTTTTATTCGTGGTGATGCTGTATGTGAAAAATCCATACCACACAGCTTCGCTTAGCTACTAAAAAGCTACTAATAGCAACGACAATTCCAGGTACATTCTGTTTGAATGCAGGTATGTGCTACTGCGATTTAAGTCATAGGTATTATTAGCAATTGGTAACGATTCGTAAACCAAGAATGACCATTGAAATTCACATTTTAAAACACTAGTAGCGGATGCATCGTAACTTGCAACATATGCATATCTCATTCTTGACTATTCATACATATTTGTAACTATTCATACAAATGCCTCGGAACGCTGAATGCGGGGCTATTTATACCGAGAGTCAAGGCGATTGTTCGGGTTGGCCGATTCGTAGAAAAACTTGTGAATGTGTGAACCCCCTTTAGGCCTCGGAGTCTGACGGTACCCAGAATGTCACTTCTTGAGTGGAGTTACTCCCAAACCAGCTTGGTCTCCACCATAGACTCCATAGCCGGGGTGATCATAAGGCACAAACAAATAGATAGATATTCAACAACCGTCAGAATTAGTAAATAGATAAATAATTATCATATCATTCCTAGTTATGAGTACAATGATTGCGCAGCAAGTCAATGATGCATGTTGTATTTCATTATATATAATTCAGAATTTATAAGTACAAATGTGGAAGGCATATCAAAATGGATTACGAGATTTGCTGCATAAAAAAAATAGACAAAGGTGGGGGAACTATATTCCTTTAAAATATATTGACAAATAAAACTCTGCCATTGATAAAGTTCTTCCTGTTGATGTCTCATGTCACGGCAGTCTCCTACAAAATACAAAACACTCTCGCTCTTTATTCCACGCATGTTAAAAGTTCTTCCTTGGAGGGTAGTGATGAAGGTGACCTGGCAATGTTCGTTTGAGAGTGACTAGCAAGCAAGTTAGTTTGTTAAAATAGGACTTAAGAGGCAATCAACTCTTTTGGATTATTCAGCCAGCACACTGTACTGTAAGTCAAGAATAGCGTCAGGGCTGGGGCCCCTTTTCGAGAACTCTAGTCCATTGCAAGCAAGGATTAATAGACCTGATTTTAAATACCCGAAGATAGGTTGCATACTATGGTATATTATGGTTAAAGAGAAGATGAGTCTCTTCGATGGAAAGGGATACAATCAACGTGTATAGTAGATTACATCATCTCGGCCTATGAGAATGTTATCCAGGTCACAACGAAGCAAGATCGAGGCCGAGTCCAGAACAAGCGTTGAGTTGAGAACCATCTAATGGAAGTGATATTCCATTAAACATACTTATAGTACACCTAGAAAGAAAATTCACAACAAATCTAAATTTACCCTTAAAAGGAGTTTACAAATATCAACTTACACCAGATTCCATTTTACTGATAGTTGAACAAGGCACCAAGTGTGAGGAAACTGACCTTCCATCTCGCTCTGTCCTGCTTCATATAATGTACCCTTTTGGACACTAAATAACCATGTAAAATCCCAATCACCCGTTCTCCCTCAACGAATAAAATAAAAACATGACAATTATACACATGGCAGTTCCATTTCCGTCACTCTATTCTGAATGTTGTTCGAGGTACCGGGTTAATTATACTGATAGGCCGTGTTCACGCCTCTGTATGGTTGTCGCTGGGGAAATTCTGATTTGTTCCCGATACTTTCCTAGTGCCTTGTTTGGTCATACGTAAGCTGGTGAGGTTGCGTCATAACAAACCTTCACGGAGATGAGTTCAGGGAAAGTGATGATAAATATAAAATATTGGGTGTGATTGAGGGAGGCTTGATATCCCGAGCGTGCAAGAGATAGAGAGAGAGTGTGTGTGTATGTGAGAGAGAGAGCGTGAGTGAGAGAGTATATCATGCATGAATCTATGTGTGTGTGCACGAGTGCAAAAGAGAGAGACTGTGTCTGTGAGAGAGAGAAAGAGAGAGAAATTGACAGATAAACAAAAATGTGACTGAAAATAATATTACTAAAACATCGGACAATTTAGAATTACTATTGCTCTTAAACCAATATATGTAATAATATATACCTGTATTTGTTTTACTGTGTGCAAGACCCTGGTGGTTTTACCGGTAACTTCCACAACCAGTATAAGTTTTTGAGGGTTACTCAACATTATTCATAAAGGAATCTTAACACACACGGTTATTGAGCGAGTCGTTTTAGTTGACAGTTATATCAACTTATCTTAACTTAATCTCTATTCTGCTTTGTCTTATACTCTGTCCTCTATTGTGCCAGTTTAATATATACTGCAATAGTACCTTACTATAGCTGATACCCAAATATATTTAGTAATACTTAACCCGGTAATCGGCGACTAAAACTGACCCAGGGACCAACAGAAAACAGTCAGGCTTATTGCCCGTCTGTTTTCTGTTGGATGCTCATGATATCCATATCATTATTAATTATAAAAAAAAAAAAATGGGCAATATTTTGATGAATGGAACAAACATGAAATTGAGTGCTAGTTTTAAAAACAATTTGATAACACCAAGTTTATAAAAAATACAGTTTACTTCTATTTCGTTCATTAATGTATCGAGATTCTGTAAGGTAATATTTACGAATATGGGCCGGAGTGACACTACTTCAGAGAATGTCCATCCATTGACATTGTTTGATCCCTGTTATGTGCAGATACAAAGGCTTGAAGTTGCGACAAATACTTCTCAGAGATAGCTGTTTTAAGCACCATAGTAGGTTAATGCATAATATTAATGAGACTAAATGATCCAATCTATTCAACCTACATTAAAAATATATAGAAACTATATAGCAACCTGTGGGAGCCTTAAATCCTATCACTCATTAACAACACTTGTTCAAGGTTCATGTCTTGGTAACTGTACAGTTATGTCAGTGTCACACGAGTTATTTTTCCCTGTGCCATAACGCATACAAAATAGTAATTGGTATTATTTTTCCCTGTGCCATAACGCATACAAAATAGTAATTGGTATTATTTCAAAGAGACAGTAAGACAAAAAGATCAGAAATAATATTCATATTACAAACGATCGAGCTCAAGTTGACGGATTGATTGATATGTATACCAAATTTGAATTAGGTATAAAATATGTATAACTGTGACCAATAAATGTGATTTTAACTACAACCAGGTTTAACTACTGGCAATCCAGAAGACAAACATCAACAAAGTCAATCACTCATTGTCCTCCCTCAACAATACAAGCAAGAAGGTGTTTTCTGGAAGGTGTTGTAGTATATTCCTTATATAAACATAAAACCTTAGATTCCTTAGAAAGAAAACTATTAAGCCAAATTATTGTATTTGTTTATTATATTATATTTTAATGGCCTTAAGTTATATATATATATATATATATATATATATATATATATATATATATATATATATATATATATATATATATATATAATATCTTGTTGACATCTATCAGGATATTAGTGTTTTCTATAGAAAGATCATCTACTGATATATTTTTATAATACAGGAATATCAACAGCAAATTGCAGTCAACCATCAGCCAACGAAACGTTTCCAACACAGTAGGAAGGCTCGCAGGGAAGTCCATGGTGAAGCCAATCACCTCAAGGTCATTGAGGCGGTAGTTTCCCCGATGATCGTCACTGTCCTGTGACCTGCCGTATATAAGGTGAGGCAGGACAGGTTGGAGCATCACTCTCACTTCACACTTAGCTCAATCAACATGAAGTGCTCCTTGGCTTTCACTTCCTCCCTGCTCCTGCTCCTGCTCTTGGGCTCGGCCTCCACCTTGCCCGTCATCGACCAGGACGCAGATGTACCCCAGTTCCTAGCACTTGACTCTAACGATGACGTAGTTGACCTTATACCTGTAGAAGTTGACTCCGGAGTGTACCTGGTGCCTGTAGTGTACGTGGTGGAGGAGCAACCTGAGGGAGGAGCCGGGAGGAGGAAGAGACAGACCACCGTGTTTGGAGGCGTCAACAGGGAGGACCTCGGCAGTGGGTAAGGAACTTGAAGCAGGGTTGTAACATTATGACAAATCTAAACATTAAAATATAGCATGCTACGAGTCTAATCCAGATTTTTTTTTTTTTTTTCTATATTCCAACTACTCCCTCTCGGGAATAGGCTGATAGCCTTTACACTCTACCGCTGAACACGGTGAGGCCCGTGCGGTCTTTTTCCAGTCTAGGGAGTGAGACATGCGAAGCACCCACTCACGGCTCGAACCCTACTCCATCTCTGAAGCTGCTTCGCCCCTGCGCTTCAGTCTCACTCCCCAGGCTCGGACCCTCACTCTCAGAACGCCACCTATTGAGCAATTAACTCACTAGGCATTACCCCCCTGTAGCATATTTTGAATATGGGAATATTCATACAGTGCTATTTAATCAGGGAACAATGAGGGTATTTTGTTTCGGCATTTCGGTGTGCTGTGGTAATGCACTGAAACTAGGTACAGCACAAATTCCATCCCAATAATATCTTCCCATTGACATATTGGGATTCGAACCCGGGTCCATTGGATTACCAGTCCAGTGGCAAGACCACTCTGCTACACCACCCAAATCCAAATCTGACAATACCTACTGTATTTGACCCCATGTTGTCTTGCACATGCTTATCATTACTGTCAATTCATTAGTTGGGTAAACTTGTTCATACTAATAAGAAGAACCATGCCTATTCTGGTGTCCTTTAATGTCCCTATTCTGTGCCCCTGCAGCGGTCGTCGGGACAGTGGCAACTTCAACATCAACCACCAGCGGGGCCGCCACACCGTCACGGGCGGCGTCAGTGTCGACAGAACCAAGATCCCGGGGTCAGTATATAATAACCATACCAATCAATTTTTCAGTTGACTATTTAATTTGAGGCTAGGTCTGCCACAACAAAACCTGATACCATAAACAGTCGCCCACAGAACTCCTGTCCCTTCATGTTGCAATTATTATCCACCAAATCATACTCTGATATCCTGTAGAGTAACTCTCAAAATATTTTCCCTATCTCTATAATATCAAGCTTGGTAATCGCTCTTTTTTGTGGGTATGTTTGTTAAAATATCAAGAGCTAAAGATAAAGCTGCAGTTCTGAAAATATGCGACGAACATTGAGCCTGCTTATACACTTTTATTGACTGCTATAGGTAACAGATCTATTCTATTAACCTGAAGGTACCCAAGTTTCAATTACTAATTTTGCTTCTCTTCCAGATTTGGCAGCGGCAGGAATGTTGGAGTTAACGCTGGCTACGAGTGGAAGAGGAGGAACACAGCCATCGCCGCCGGGGTCTCTCACTCCAGGGGCAGTGGTGGCAGGTGAGAGAGAGAGAGAGAGAGAGAGAGAGAGAGAGAGAGAGAGAGAGAGAGAGAGAGAGAGAGAGAGAGAGAGAGAGAGAGAGAGAGAGAAAACAAGAAAAAACGTGTGTGAGGATGTAAGCTTGTGTGTGAGAGTGAGTCAATAAGATTCAAGTAAAGCTAAGGGAGTCACTTGGTGGTTAAATAAAGCTTAAGATTGAGAACATTGGCAATAGTGACAGTGGGAGCGAGGGAAAGAGTTAAAACTAAGTAGACAATGAGAACGTGAGTGATAGAGAGTGAAAAAGAGCAAGACAAAATATAGGCTTGCGATAGAAAATGTGGGCATAAAAAGCAAGAGAGGACTATCACCGGACTATAACATTAAGGGTGAAATACTAGAGTTATGACATTAATACAAAAAGTTGAAAGATATATATATTTATAAATATCATCTTCATAATAGTAAAAGAAGAACCTATGTAGCACTGCAGCATGCTTCTGTATTTACATAATTAGAAAGTCAATAACAAAAATAATTACATGAAGTTTATATACTAATAATTTCCTTTTATCCATTTCCCAGAGCTACAAATTTCGGCCTTACTTTCAAGCACCAATTCGGCAAGAAGTAAGAGACGCAGAAGACCTTTCCTTTAGTGTATTGAAATATTCGGCCACTGACCTACTGACCCAGAGAAGACCAGAGAAGACATCATTGGGACACTGTAATAAGGCGAAGATGATTGTATTTAAAACTCACGCCCAGGCAAAGTTACTAATAGACGGGCCTGTACAATACAGTTAAAGTTATCCACCTTCCATTATAGCTTTACGGCTATCATTATTTAAAAGGTACACCCACGTGGAAACACAATCATTAACAACCCTGAATGGAACAGACTACAATTATATGTTTCATGTGAGAAGAACACGATGTATGGGCATTATTTTTTGTAATTTGTATTAGTGAAGAGTATTACATAACAATAAATGTTTATATATTTTTACAATGTATTTGGTTTCACTATCCATCAATAGGATGTTGCAATATATTTACAACAACAAGCAGTAACTTTAACATAGTCCATGTCTGATATGAGGGACATGAGATCTTCTAAGAGTAATTAAATCCCCTAAACTTTTCCATAATGAAATAGAAAAATATTGTCATATTGTTGTTGTGTTTTTGTTTGTTTTTTGTCTAGTTAATTTACTCAGTGTAATCTATTTGAAGTTAAGCAATTCACAATATTTAATTATTATGTTTTTTTTCCACCAACCAACTTCAGCTCCAAACTCAATTAATAAAATCAACAAATACATGTGGCACTCTAAGGACTCGAACCCAGGATACTCATATCGAAACTCCGCGCACCTATGCATTACGCTATCAAGACAGTTAAAGAAATATGCACAAGCCTACGATTTATTATGCAGTTTCGAATCCTGCATATTAATCTGAGCATGTATACATATATTCCAACTGCGCTATGGTAGCCTAATGTATAGACGAATGGAAGGAGTGATTAATGGGGCACTTAACCCTTGGGAAGGCCTTGATATAAATTGCTCCTGAACCAGAATGAATTATTATGTTTTTTCCACCAACCAACTTCACCTCCAAACTCAATTAATGAAATCAACAAATACATGTGGCACTCCAAGGACTCAAACCAAGGATACTCACATCGAAACTCCGAGCACTTACTCTACTCTACTCTACTCTACTCTACTCTACTCTACTCTACTCTACTCTACTCTACTCTACTCTACTCTACTCTACTACTCTACTCTACTCTACTCTACTCTACTCTACTCTACTCTACTCTACTCTACTCTACTATACTATAGTATTTCTAGTGCTTGAATATACTGTATAGATCACAAATGAACGGTGAAGTTGATAGGATTGTTGAATACATTAATTTGTTGGAGTAGACTGAATAATTCACTGATTTAGGGGTTCAGAAACTGGCATATATTAACAGCATGTGTTATATTGGCATTTAATTGGCGCATAACTGCAAGACATATGTAGATCATACACATGGATAATTAGTTTATTCAATCTGTTCAGAATCAATATTTCACTGATATCTCTCAATTACTGTATAACCATTTTCGGTGCTCAAACTGAAGGATTAGTTTCAATGATATAGATTAATTGTTTTAATAATAATGTATTTAGTAGGAATTAAACTCATCTACCAACATCAGCATTTAATGAGAACTGGTACGAAAAGATAACAGAAAAATTC
Organism: Paralithodes platypus; assembly: GCA_032716605.1. Taxonomy (NCBI): domain Eukaryota; kingdom Metazoa; phylum Arthropoda; class Malacostraca; order Decapoda; family Lithodidae; genus Paralithodes; species Paralithodes platypus. The sequence goes on from CM064517.1 coordinate 28,566,846, forward strand.
AGCACAGTTGGCTCATCTCGCATTTCACTGCAATAAAGCTTACCAAATGCTGACAGATAATCATCGATTTAACATATTGGGCTGAGAGATTAAGGGCTGGCTTCTCTCATTTCTAAGCGGACTCGGAGATCGATGAGAGTCGGGTTGCATCACAGGGTTAGGGCATGCACATCACACCAAGCGAACACGGGCTCACGAAAAGGAGCTAGCTGAGCAAACAAGGGATCGCAAAAATACGATAGCTGAGTAAACAAAACAAAATTAAAAGACTAGGGACCACGGAGGCTGATGGGACTCTGTCTACGTTACTCTCTAGATCACGTTAACTCTATACCATCTGCTGGTTCATCCACTGTAAACTCTTTAGCATGGGCAGAGGCATCACCGGGTAGCCCTGTTAAGCCCTTTTCACACATCCAAGAGTCGGACGTAGCGGTAAAAAACTGTTTGGCATGTCATTCGCCAATATACATAGAAATGCAAGGTCGGCACTACTACTGGATATACGTGACCAGTCAGCTATGAGCCAACAAATTTTTAACATGCTCAAAATTTGGCTGTCAGTTTGTAGTGGCGAAGGGCATTCGTAAGTCATTAATAGCAGTGCGTTGCTCTGCGTTGCTCGTAGTAGCTCTGCGTAGCTCTTTGGAGCTAAGCGTAGTGATTAATTTTGTATTCGTGGTGATGCTGTATGTGAAAAATCCATGCCACACAGCTTCGCTTAGCTACTAAAAAGCTACTAATAGCAACGACAATTCCAGGTACATTCTGTTTGAATGCAGGTATGTGCTACTGCGATTTAAGTCATAGGTATTATTAGCAATTGGTAACGATTCGTAAACCAAGAATGACCATTGAAATTCACATTTTAAAACACTAGTAGCGGATGCATCGTAACTTGCAACATATGCATATCTCATTCTTGACTATTCATACAGATTTGTAACTATTCATACAAATGCCTCGGAACGCTGAATGCGGGGCTATTTATACCGAGAGTCAAGGCGATTGTTCGGGTTGGCCGATTCGTAGAAAAACTTGTGAATGTGTGAACCCCATTTAGGCCTCGGAGTCTGACGGTACCCAGAATGTCACTTCTTGAGTGGAGTTACTCCCAAACCAGCTTGGTCTCCACCATAGACTCCATAGCCGGGGTGATCATAAGGCACAAACAAATAGATAGATATTCAACAACCGTCAGAATTAGTAAATAGATAAATAATTATCATATCATTCCTAGTTATGAGTACAATGATTGCGCAGCAAGTCAATGATGCATGTTGTATTTCATTATATATAATTCAGAATTTATAAGTACAAATGTGGAAGGCATATCAAAATGGATTACGAGATTTGCTGCATAAAAAAAATAGACAAAGGTGGGGGAACTATATTCCTTCAAAATATATTGACAAATAAAACTCCGCCATTGATAAAGTTCTTCCTGTTGATGTCTCATGTCACGGCAGTCTCCTACAAAATACAAAACACTCTCGCTCTTTATTCCACGCATGTTAAAAGTTCTTCCTTGGAGGGTAGTGATGAAGGTGACCTGGCAATGTTCGTTTGAGAGTGACTAGCAAGCAAGTTAGTTTGTTAAAGTAGGACTTAAGAGGCAATCAACCCTTTTGGATTATTCAGTCAGCACACTGTACTGTAAGTCAAGAATAGCGTCAGGGCTGGAGCCCCTTTTCGAGAACTCTAGTCCATTGCAAGCAAGGATTAATAGACCTGATTTTAAATACCCGAAGATAGGTTGCATACTATGGTATATTATGGTTAAAGAGAAGATGAGTGACTTCGATGGAAAGGGGTAAAATCAACGTGTATAGTAGATTACATCATCTCGGCCTATGAGAATGTTATCCAGGTCACAACGAAGCAAGATCGAGGCCGAGTCCAGAACAAGCGTTGAGTTGAGAACCATCTAATGGAAGTGATATTCCATTAAACATACTTATAGTACACCTAGAAAGAAAATTCACAACAAATCTAAATTTACCCTTAAAAGGAGTTTACAAATATCAACTTACACCAGATTCCATTTTACTGATAGTTGAACAAGGCACCAAGTGTGAGGAAACTGACCTCGCTCTGTCCTGCTTACTGTACCCTTGTACCCCTGTACCTCTGTACCCTTTTGGACACTAACCATGTAAAATCCAAATCACCCATTCTCCCTCAACGAATAAAATAAAAACATGACAATTATACACATGGCAGTTCCATTTCCGTCACTCTATTCTGAATGTTGTTCGAGGTACCGGGTTAATTATACTGATAGGCCGTGTTCACGCCTCTGTATGGTTGTCGCTGGGGAAATTCTGTGATGTTCCCGATACTTTCCTAGTGCCTTGTTTGGTCATACGTAAGCTGGTGAGGCTGCGTCATAACAAACCTTCACGGAGATGAGTTCAGGGAAAGTGATGATAAATATAAAATATTGGGTGTGATTGAGGGAGGCTTGATATCCCGAGCGTGCAAGAGATAGAGAGAGTGTGTGTGTGTATGTGAGAGAGAGAGAGCGTGAGTGAGAGAGTATCTCATGCGTGAATCTATGTGTGTGTGCACGAGTGCAAAAGAGAGAGACTGTGTCTGTGAGAGAGTGAATGAGAGAGAAAGAGAGAGAGAGATTGACAGATAAACAAAAATGTGACTGAAAATAATATTACTAAAACATCGGACAATTTAGAATTACTATTGCTCTTAAACCAATATATTTAATAATATATACCTGTATTTGTTTTACTGTGTGCAAGACCCTGGTGGTTTTACCGGTAACTTCCACAACCAGTATAAGTTCTTGAGGGTTACTCAACATTATTCATAAAGGAACATTAACACACACGGTTATTGAGCGAGTCGTTTTAGTTGACAGTTGTATCAACTTATCTTAACTTAACCTCTATTCTGCTTTGTCTTATACTCTGTCCTCTATTGTGCCAGTCTAATATATACTGCAATAGTACCTTACTATAGCTGACACCCAAATATATTTAGTAATACTTAACCCGGTAATCGGCGACTAAAACTGACCCAGGGACCAACAGAAAACAGTCAGGCTTATTGCTTGTCTGTTTTCTGTTGGATGCTCATGATATACATATCATTATTAATTATAAATCAAACAAAATGGGCAATATTTTGATGAATGGAACAAACATTATGAAATTGAGTGCTAGTTTTAAAAACAATTTGATAACACCAAGTTTATAAAAAAAATACAGTTTACTTCTATTTCGTTCATTAATGTATCGAGATTCTGTAAGGTAATATTTACGAATATGGGCCGGAGTGACACTACTTCAGAGAATGTCCATCCATTGATATTGCTTGATCCCTGTTATGTGCAGATACAAAGGCTTGAACTTGCGACAAATACTTCCCAGAGCTAGCTGTTTTAAGCACCATAGTAGGTTAATGCATAATATTAATGAGAATAAATGATCCTATCTATTCAACCTACATTAAAAATATATATAAACTATATAGTAACCTGTGGGAGCCTTAAATCCTATCACTCATTCACAACACTTGTCCAAGGTTCATGTCTTGGTAACTGTACAGTTATGTCAGTGTCACACGAGTTATTTTTCCCTGTGCCATAACGCATACAAAATAGTAATTGGTATTATTTTTCCCTGTGCCATAACGCATACAAAATAGTAATTGGTATTATTTCAAAGAGAGAGTAAGACAAAAATGATCAGAAATAATATTCA